>JAGEOH010000522.1:0-40859 GCA_032207245.1 Pardosa pseudoannulata
CGCATCATATTTGGTTTTACGAGTCACATAAAAATGTAACAACGCTATTAAAATTCAAGAGAAAAGAAATATATTTATGAAAGTATATGTGTATATAAAAGTATAGTTTTGCATCTGCTGAACGCTGATTTCATCTTTTTTTTAGAAAACAACTTTTTTAACAGGCTTTTCGGTGATTTATTAAAAAAAAATTATAGTCCAGTTTTCATGTTTAAAATTCATTTCCGAAAAATACACTTGGACACATCTACATAGGATAAATTCGGTAATTTTCCTCATTGGAAGAATGTCATAAAATCAAGTTTCTCGCGTTTTAATAAAAACAGGTTTTTCGGACAGTTGTTTCTCGATAACTTTAATAAAACGATCAATTTTATCACACTTTTTAAGTTTAAAACACATTTCAGAACGAAATACTTCGACACAACATAGGATAAAATGTAACATATGTTAAAGTGTTAAAATAACAGGTTAAAATGTTGATGTTGCCAAAAAAATTGAGTTTATTGTATTTTAATAAAAACAGTTTTTTCTCTATAATTTAATAAAATAAACGATTTTAGTCCAATTTTTCAAGCTTAAAATCCCATTTCCGAAGACAGTACTTCGAGACCTCAAAATAAGTTAAAATGTTGAATTTGCCTCTTCTACTCCCTTGGAAGTACGTGAAAAAAACCGAATTTCTCTCACTTTTATTAAAATCAGGATTTTCGGATAGTTCTTCACGGAAAATTATAATAAAAAAAAACGATTTTAGTTGAATTTTTCAGTTTAAAAGCGGTTTCCGAACACAATACTTCGAGACTTGAAAATAGGTTAAAATGTTGATTTTGCCTCCTAAACTTGCAAGTATGTCAAAAAAATCGACAGTCTCGGATTTTAATAAAATCAGGTTATTCGGACAGTTTTTTTCGGTAATTTAATAAATGATTTTAGTTGAATTTTCCTGTTTAAATGCCGTTTCCGAACACAATACTTCCAGTTCTCAAAAAAAGTTAAAATGTTGATTTTCCCCCATATGCGCCCTATGTAAAAAAATCGAGTTTCTCGCAATTTCATAATATCAGGTTTTATAGACTGTTTTGCTCGGTAATTTAATAGAGAAAACAATTTTATTCAAAGTTTTAAATTTACAGCATTTTACGAACACAATACCTCAAGACCTAAAAAGAGATTAAAATGTTGATTTTTCCTTCTATACTCCCTCGCAAATATATCAAAAAATCGAGTTTCTCGCATTTTAATAAAGTCAGAATTTTCTTACAGTTTTCCTCGGTAATTTGATAAAACAAACGATTTTAGTTTAATTTTCAACGTTAAAAGTCATTTCCGAACAAAAAATTTCGAGACATCAACATACCTTAAAAAACATTTTTTCGGTCCAATTCAGGCATTGAGTGTCAAAAAATCAAGTTACTTAAATTTTAATAAAAATAGGTTTTTCGGACAGTTTTTCCTCGGCAATTTAATAAAACAAACGATTTGAGTCGAATTTCAAAGGTTAAAATTCATTTCAGTAGAGAAATCTTAAAAAACGCAAAATAACTGAAAAATCATGAATTTAAGAGGTTTTCGACCCCTTCTGACCGTCGAAATATCAAGTTTCTTAAAAATGAATAAAAGTAGGTTTTTCGGACAGTTTTTCCTCGGCAATTTAATAAAACAAACGATTTGAGTCGAATTTCAAAGGTTAAAATTCATTTCAGTAGAGAAATCTTAAAAAAACGCAAAATAACTGAAAAATCATGAATTTAAGAGGTTTTCGACCCCTTCTGACCGTCGAAATATCAAGTTTCTTAAAAATGAATAAAAGTAGGTTTTTCGGACAGTTTTTCCTCGGCAATTTAATAAAACAAACGATTTGAGTCGAATTTCAAAGGTTAAAATTCATTTCAGTAGAGAAATCTTAAAAAACGCAAAATAACTGAAAAATCATGAATTTAAGAGGTTTTCGACCCCTTCTGACCGTCGAAATATCAAGTTTCTTAAAAATGAATAAAAGTAGGTTTTTCGGACAGTTTTTCCTCGGCAATTTAATAAAACAAACGATTTGAGTCGAATTTCAAAGGTTAAAATTCATTTCAGTAGAGAAATCTTAAAAAACGCAAAATAACTGAAAAGTCATGAATTTAAGAGGTTTTCGACCCCTTCTGACCGTCGAAATATCAAGTTTCTTAAAAATGAATAAAAGTAGGTTTTTCGGACAGTTTTTCCTCGGCAATTTAATAAAACAAACGATTTGAGTCGAATTTCAAAGGTTAAAATTCATTTCAGTAGAGAAATCTTAAAAAACGCAAAATAACTGAAAAATCATGAATTTAAGAGGTTTTCGACCCCTTCTGACCGTCGAAATATCAAGTTTCTTAAAAATGAATAAAAGTAGGTTTTTCGGACAGTTTTTCCTCGGCAATTTAATAAAACAAACGATTTGAGTCGAATTTCAAAGGTTAAAATTCATTTCAGTAGAGAAATCTTAAAAAACGCAAAATAACTGAAAAATCATGAATTTAAGAGGTTTTCGACCCCTTCTGACCGTCGAAATATCAAGTTTCTTAAAAATGAATAAAAGTAGGTTTTTCGGACAGTTTTTCCTCGGCAATTTAATAAAACAAACGATTTGAGTCGAATTTCAAAGGTTAAAATTCATTTCAGTAGAGAAATCTTAAAAAACGCAAAATAACTGAAAAATCATGAATTTAAGAGGTTTTCGACCCCTTCTGACCGTCGAAATATCAAGTTTCTTAAAAATGAATAAAAGTAGGTTTTTCGGACAGTTTTTCCTCGGCAATTTAATAAAACAAACGATTTGAGTCGAATTTCAAAGGTTAAAATTCATTTCAGTAGAGAAATCTTAAAAAACGCAAAATAACTGAAAAATCATGAATTTAAGAGGTTTTCGACCCCTTCTGACCGTCGAAATATCAAGTTTCTTAAAAATGAATAAAAGTAGGTTTTTCGGACAGTTTTTCCTCGGCAATTTAATAAAACAAACGATTTGAGTCGAATTTCAAAGGTTAAAATTCATTTCAGTAGAGAAATCTTAAAAAACGCAAAATAACTGAAAAATCATGAATTTAAGAGGTTTTCGACCCCTTCTGACCGTCGAAATATCAAGTTTCTTAAAAATGAATAAAAGTAGGTTTTTCGGACAGTTTTTCCTCGGCAATTTAATAAAACAAACGATTTGAGTCGAATTTCAAAGGTTAAAATTCATTTCAGTAGAGAAATCTTAAAAAACGCAAAATAACTGAAAAATCATGAATTTAAGAGGTTTTCGACCCCTTCTGACCGTCGAAATATCAAGTTTCTTAAAAATGAATAAAAGTAGGTTTTTCGGACAGTTTTTCCTCGGCAATTTAATAAAACAAACGATTTGAGTCGAATTTCAAAGGTTAAAATTCATTTCAGTAGAGAAATCTTAAAAAACGCAAAATAACTGAAAAATCATGAATTTAAGAGGTTTTCGACCCCTTCTGACCGTCGAAATATCAGTTTAAAAAAGAAAAAAAGTAGGTTTTTCGGACAGTTTTTTTCGGCTATAAACAAAAGTCGAATTTCAAATTTTAAATTTTAAGGTTAAAAAATTTAGTAGTTTTGAAATCTTAAAAAATATCAAACTGAAAAATCATTTTAAAAGTTTTTCTGAAATCGCAATATCAGTTTCTTAAAAAACAATAAAAGATTCCTCGAAAATAAAAACGATTTGAATAAAAATTTCAGTTAAAAAATCAGTAATCAATAAAAAAAAAATACTCAAAATAATAAAAAAAGTTTTTTCGACCAATTTCGAAATAAGTTCATTTCAGTAAAATCTTAAAAAAAAATTAATTTTCGGACAGTTTTTTTCCTCGGCATTTAATAAAACAATTTCTTAAAAAGTAATAAATTCATTTCAGTTATCAAAACAATACTAAAAAATTCGAAAAATAACTGAGAAAAATCATGTTTAAAAAAATATTTCGAAATGATTTAAAAAAAAAAACGATTCAATTAAAAAAAAAATTTAATTTTTGAAAATCTTAAAAATCTTGAAAAATAAATAAGAAAATTATCATTTTTTAATTGAAAAATATCAAAAGTTTCTTAAAAATTATAAAAGTAGTTTAGTTTTTTCCAAAATTTAATAAAACAAACGATTTGAGGAGGTTTTCGACCCCTCTGACCGTCAAAAAATCTTAAAAAAAATAAAATTTATTAAGAGTTTTCGACCCTCGCAATATCAAAAAAAAATAAAAAATTTAAGTTTTTTTTTCGGCAATTTAATAAAACAAACGATTTGAGTCGAATTTCAAAGGTTAAAATTCATTTCAGTAGAGAAATCTTAAAAAAATAATAAAATGATTTAAGAGGTTTTTGACCCTATCTGACTGTCGAAATATCAAGTTTCTTAAAAATTAATAAAAGCAGGTTTTTCGGACAGTTTTTTCCAAAAAACAAACAAAAGTCGAATTTTCGAATTTCATTTTAAAATTAAAAAGAAAATAACTGAAAAATCAAAATCGAAAATTCGACCCTTAAAAAATATCAAGTTTCATAAAAATGAATAAAAATAGGTTTTTTCAGGCAATTTAATAAAAAAAAAACGAATTTTCAAATTTTTAAAATTTTTAATCTAAAAAAAAAAGTAACTGAAAAATCATGAATTTAAGAGGTTTTCGACCCCTTCTGACCGTCGAAATATCAAGTTTCTTAAAAATGAATAAAAGTAGGTTTTTCGGACAGTTTTTCCTCGGCAATTTAATAAAACAAACGATTTGAGTCGAATTTCAAAGGTTAAAATTCATTTCAGTAGAGAAATCTTAAAAAACGCAAAATAACTGAAAAATCATGAATTTAAGAGGTTTTTGACCCTATCTGACCGTCGAAATATCAAGTTTCTTAAATTGTACCAGAAATAGGTTTTTCGGACAGTTTTTCCTCGGCAATTTAATAAAACAAACGATTTGAGTCGAATTTCAAAGGTTAAAATTCATTTAAGTAGAGAAATCTTAAAAAATGCCAAATAACTGAAAAATCATGAATTTAAGAGGTTTTCGAACCCCTCTGACCGTCGAAATATCAAGTTTCTTAAAATGTACCAGAAATAGGTTTTTCGGACAGTTTTTCCTCGGCAATTTAATAAAACAAACGATTTGAGTCGAATTTCAAAGGTTAAAATTCATTTAAGTAGAGAAATCTTAAAAATGCCAAATAACGGGAAAATCATGAATTTAAGAGGTTTTCGAACCCTTCTGACCGTCGAAATATCAAGTTTCTTAAATTGTACCAGAAATACGTTTTTCGGACAGTTTTTCCTCGGCAATTTAATAAAACAAACGATTTGAGTCGAATTTCAAAGGTAAAAATTCATTTAAGTAGAGAAATCTTAAAATATGCCAAATAACTGAAAAATCATAAATTTAAGAGGTTTTCGACCCCTTCTGACCGTCGAAATATCAAGTTTCTTAAATTGTACCAGAAATAGGTTTTTCGGACAGTTTTTCCTCGGCAATTTAATAAAACAAACGATTTGAGTCGAATTTCAAAGGTTAAAATTCATTTAAGTAGAGAAATCTTAAAAAATGCCAAATAACTGAAAAATCATGAATTTAAGAGGTTTTCGACCCCTTCTGACCGTCGAAATATCAAGTTTCTTAAATTGTACCAGAAATAGGTTTTTCGGACAGTTTTTCCTCGGCAATTTAATAAAACAAACGATTTGAGTCGAATTTCAAAGGTTAAAATTCATTTAAGTAGAGAAATCTTAAAAAATGCCAAATAACTGAAAAATCATGAATTTAAGAGGTTTTCGACCCCTTCTGACCGTCGAAATATCAAGTTTCTTAAATTGTACCAGAAATAGGTTTTTCGGACAGTTTTTTCCTCGGCAATTTAATAAAACAAACGATTTGAGTCGAATTTCAAAGGTTAAAATTCATTTAAGTAGAGAAATCTTAAAAAATGCCAAATAACTGAAAAATCATGAATTTAAGAGGTTTTCGACCCCTTCTGACCGTCGAAATATCAAGTTTCTTAAATTGTACCAGAAATAGGTTTTTCGGACAGTTTTTCCTCGGCAATTTAATAAAACAAACGATTTGAGTCGAATTTCAAAGGTTAAAATTCATTTAAGTAGAGAAATCTTAAAAAATGCCAAATAACTGAAAAATCATGAATTTAAGAGGTTTTCGACCCCTTCTGACCGTCGAAATATCAAGTTTCTTAAATTGTACCAGAAATAGGTTTTTCGGACAGTTTTTTCCTCGGCAATTTAATAAAACAAACGATTTGAGTCGAATTTCAAAGGTTAAAATTCATTTAAGTAGAGAAATCTTAAAAAATGCCAAATAACTGAAAAATCATGAATTTAAGAGGTTTTCGACCCCTTCTGACCGTCGAAATATCAAGTTTCTTAAATTGTACCAGAAATAGGTTTTTCGGACAGTTTTTCCTCGGCAATTTAATAAAACAAACGATTTGAGTCGAATTTCAAAGGTTAAAATTCATTTAAGTAGAGAAATCTTAAAAAATGCCAAATAACTGAAAAATCATGAATTTAAGAGGTTTTCGACCCCTTCTGACCGTCGAAATATCAAGTTTCTTAAAATGTACCAGAAATAGGTTTTTCGGACAGTTTTTCCTCGGCAATTTAATAAAACAAACGATTTGGGTCGAATTTCAAAGGTTAAAATTCATTTAAGTACAGAAATCTTAAAAAATGCCAAATAACTGAAAAATCATGAATTTAAGAGGATTTCGACCCCCTCTGACCGTCGAAATATCAAGTTTCTTAAAATGTACCAGAAATTAATTTTTTCGGACAGTTTTTCCTCGGCAATTTAATAAAACAAACGATTTGGGTCGAATTTCAAAGGTTAAAATTCATTTAAGTAGTGAAATCTTAAAAAATGCCAAATAACTGAAAAATCATGAATTTAAGAGGATTTCGACCCCCTCTGACCGTCGAAATATCAAGTTTCTTAAAATGTACCAGAAATAGGTTTTTCGGACAGTTTTTCCTCGGCAATTTAATAAAACAAACGATTTGGGTCGAATTTCAAAGGTTAAAATTCATTTAAGTAGTGAAATCTTAAAAAATGCCAAATAACTGAAAAATCATGAATTTAAGAGGATTTCGACCCCCTCTGACCGTCGAAATATCAAGTTTCTTAAAATGTACCAGAAATAGGTTTTTCGGACAGTTTTTCCTCGGCAATTTAATAAAACAAACGATTTGGGTCGAATTTCAAAGGTTAAAATTCATTTAAGTAGTGAAATCTTAAAAAATGCCAAATAACTGAAAAATCATGAATTTAAGAGGATTTCGACCCCCTCTGACCGTCGAAATATCAAGTTTCTTAAAATGTACCAGAAATAGGTTTTTCGGACAGTTTTTCCTCGGCAATTTAATAAAACAAACGATTTGGGTCGAATTTCAAAGGTTAAAATTCATTTAAGTACAGAAATCTTAAAAAATGCCAAATAACTGAAAAATCATGAATTTAAGAGGTTTTCGACCCTTTCTGACGGTCGAAATATCAAGTTTCTTAAATTGTACCAGAAATAGGTTTTTCGGACAGTTTTTCCTCGGCAATTTAATAAAACAAACGATTTGAGTCGAATTTCAAAGGTTAAAATTCATTTAAGTAGAGAAATCTTAAAAAATGCCAAATAACTGAAAAATCATGAATTTAAGAGGTTTTCGACCCCTTCTGACCGTCGAAATATCAAGTTTCTTAAATTGTACCAGAAATAGGTTTTTCGGACAGTTTTTCCTCGGCAATTTAATAAAACAAACGATTTGAGTCGAATTTCAAAGGTTAAAATTCATTTAAGTAGAGAAATCTTAAAAAATGCCAAATAACTGAAAAATCATGAATTTAAGAGGTTTTCGACCCCTTCTGACCGTCGAAATATCAAGTTTCTTAAATTGTACCAGAAATAGGTTTTTCGGACAGTTTTTCCTCGGCAATTTAATAAAACAAACGATTTGAGTCGAATTTCAAAGGTTAAAATTCATTTAAGTAGAGAAATCTTAAAAAATGCCAAATAACTGAAAAATCATGAATTTAAGAGGTTTTCGACCCCTTCTGACCGTCGAAATATCAAGTTTCTTAAAATGTACCAGAAATAGGTTTTTCGGACAGTTTTTCCTCGGCAATTTAATAAAACAAACGATTTGAGTCGAATTTCAAAGGTTAAAATTCATTTAAGTAGAGAAATCTTAAAAAATGCCAAATAACTGAAAAATCATGAATTTAAGAGGTTTTCGACCCTTTCTGACCGTCGAAATATCAAGTTTCTTAAATTGTACCAGAAATAGGTTTTTCGGACAGTTTTTCCTCGGCAATTTAATAAAACAAACGATTTGAGTCGAATTTCAAAGGTTAAAATTCATTTAAGTAGAGAAATCTTAAAAATGCCAAATAACGGGAAAATCATGAATTTAAGAGGTTTTCGAACCCTTCTGACCGTCGAAATATCAAGTTTCTTAAATTGTACCAGAAATAGGTTTTTCGGACAGTTTTTCCTCGGCAATTTAATAAAACAAACGATTTGAGTCGAATTTCAAAGGTTAAAATTCATTTAAGTAGAGAAATCTTAAAAAATGCCAAATAACTGAAAAATCATGAATTTAAGAGGTTTTCGACCCCTTCTGACCGTCGAAATATCAAGTTTCTTAAATTGTACCAGAAATAGGTTTTTCGGACAGTTTTTCCTCGGCAATTTAATAAAACAAACGATTTGAGTCGAATTTCAAAGGTTAAAATTCATTTAAGTAGAGAAATCTTAAAAAAATGCCAAATAACTGAAAAATCATGAATTTAAGAGATTTTCGACCCCTTCTGACCGTCGAAATATCAAGTTTCTTAAATTGTACCAGAAATAGGTTTTTTGGACAGTTTTTCCTCGGCAATTTAATAAAACAAACGATTTGAGTCGAATTTCAAAGGTTAAAATTCATTTAAGTAGAGAAATCTTAAAAAATGCCAAATAACTGAAAAATCATGAATTTAAGAGGTTTTCGACCCTTTCTGACCGTCGAAATATCAAGTTTCTTAAATTGTACCAGAAATAGGTTTTTCGGACAGTTTTTCCTCGGCAATTTAATAAAACAAACGATTTGAGTCGAATTTCAAAGGTTAAAATTCATTTAAGTAGAGAAATCTTAAAAAATGCCAAATAACTGAAAAATCATGAATTTAAGAGGTTTTCGACCCCTTCTGACCGTCGAAATATCAAGTTTCTTAAAATGTACCAGAAATAGGTTTTTTCGGACAGTTTTTCCTCGGCAATTTAATAAAACAAACGATTTGAGTCGAATTTCAAAGGTTAAAATTCATTTAAGTAGAGAAATCTTAAAAAATGCCAAATAACTGAAAAATCATGAATTTAAGAGGTTTTCGACCCCTTCTGACCGTCGAAATATCAAGTTTCTTAAATTGTACCAGAAATAGGTTTTTCGGACAGTTTTTCCTCGGCAATTTAATAAAACAAACGATTTGAGTCGAATTTCAAAGGTTAAAATTCATTTAAGTAGAGAAATCTTAAAAAATGCCAAATAACTGAAAAATCATGAATTTAAGAGGTTTTCGACCCCTTCTGACCGTCGAAATATCAAGTTTCTTAAATTGTACCAGAAATAGGTTTTTCGGACAGTTTTTCCTCGGCAATTTAATAAAACAAACGATTTGAGTCGAATTTCAAAGGTTAAAATTCATTTAAGTAGAGAAATCTTAAAAAATGCCAAATAACTGAAAAATCATGAATTTAAGAGGTTTTCGACCCCTTCTGACCGTCGAAATATCAAGTTTCTTAAAATGTACCAGAAATAGGTTTTTCGGACAGTTTTTCCTCGGCAATTTAATAAAACAAACGATTTGAGTCGAATTTCAAAGGTTAAAATTCATTTAAGTAGAGAAATCTTAAAAAATGCCAAATAACTGAAAAATCATGAATTTAAGAGGTTTTCGACCCCTTCTGACCGTCGAAATATCAAGTTTCTTAAATTGTACCAGAAATACGTTTTTCGGACAGTTTTTCCTCGGCAATTTAATAAAACAAACGATTTGAGTCGAATTTCAAAGGTTAAAATTCATTTAAGTAGAGAAATCTTAAAAAATGCCAAATAACTGAAAAATCATGAATTTAAGAGGTTTTCGACCCCTTCTGACCGTCGAAATATCAAGTTTCTTAAATTGTACCAGAAATAGGTTTTTCGGACAGTTTTTCCTCGGCAATTTAATAAAACAAACGATTTGAGTCGAATTTCAAAGGTTAAAATTCATTTAAGTAGAGAAATCTTAAAAAATGCCAAATAACTGAAAAATCATGAATTTAAGAGGTTTTCGACCCCTTCTGACCGTCGAAATATCAAGTTTCTTAAAATGTACCAGAAATAGGTTTTTCGGACAGTTTTTCCTCGGCAATTTAATAAAACAAACGATTTGAGTCGAATTTCAAAGGTTAAAATTCATTTAAGTAGAGAAATCTTAAAAAATGCCAAATAACTGAAAAATCATGAATTTAAGAGGTTTTCGACCCCTTCTGACCGTCGAAATATCAAGTTTCTTAAATTGTACCAGAAATAGGTTTTTCGGACAGTTTTTCCTCGGCAATTTAATAAAACAAACGATTTGAGTCGAATTTCAAAGGTTAAAATTCATTTAAGTAGAGAAATCTTAAAAAATGCCAAATAACTGAAAAATCATGAATTTAAGAGGTTTTCGACCCCTTCTGACCGTCGAAATATCAAGTTTCTTAAATTGTACCAGAAATAGGTTTTTCGGACAGTTTTTTCCTCGGCAATTTAATAAAACAAACGATTTGAGTCGAATTTCAAAGGTTAAAATTCATTTAAGTAGAGAAATCTTAAAAAATGCCAAATAACTGAAAAATCATGAATTTAAGAGGTTTTCGACCCCTTCTGACCGTCGAAATATCAAGTTTCTTAAATTGTACCAGAAATAGGTTTTTCGGACAGTTTTTCCTCGGCAATTTAATTAAACAAACGATTTGAGTCGAATTTCAAAGGTTAAAATTCATTTAAGTAGAGAAATCTTAAAAAATGCCAAATAACTGAAAAATCATGAATTTAAGAGGTTTTCGACCCCTTCTGACCGTCGAAATATCAAGTTTCTTAAAATGTACCAGAAATAGGTTTTTCGGACAGTTTTTCCTCGGCAATTTAATAAAACAAACGATTTGAGTCGAATTTCAAAGGTTAAAATTCATTTAAGTAGAGAAATCTTAAAAAATGCCAAATAACTGAAAAATCATGAATTTAAGAGGTTTTCGACCCCTTCTGACCGTCGAAATATCAAGTTTCTTAAAATGTACCAGAAATAGGTTTTTCGGACAGTTTTTCCTCGGCAATTTAATAAAACAAACGATTTGAGTCGAATTTCAAAGGTTAAAATTCATTTAAGTAGAGAAATCTTAAAAAATGCCAAATAACTGAAAATCATGAATTTAAGAGGTTTTCGACCCCTTCTGACCGTCGAAATATCAAGTTTCTTAAATTGTACCAGAAATAGGTTTTTCGGACAGTTTTTCCTCGGCAATTTAATAAAACAAACGATTTGAGTCGAATTTCAAAGGTTAAAATTCATTTAAGTAGAGAAATCTTAAAAAATGCCAAATAACTGAAAAATCATGAATTTAAGGAAATATCAAGTTTCTTAAATTGTACCAGAAATAGGTTTTTCGGACAGTTTTTCCTCGGCAATTTAATAAAACAAACGATTTGAGTCGAATTTCAAAGGTTAAAATTCATTTAAGTAGAGAAATCTTAAAAAATGCCAAATAACTGAAAAATCATGAATTTAAGAGGTTTTCGACCCCTTCTGACCGTCGAAATATCAAGTTTCTTAAATTGTACCAGAAATAGGTTTTTCGGACAGTTTTTCCTCGGCAATTTAATAAAACAAACGATTTGAGTCGAATTTCAAAGGTTAAAATTCATTTAAGTAGAGAAATCTTAAAAAATGCCAAATAACTGAAAAATCATGAATTTAAGAGGTTTTCGACCCCTTCTGACCGTCGAAATATCAAGTTTCTTAATTGCCCCCCCCCCCCCCCTATCCCCCCCCCCCCCCCCCATTATATTTCCCCCCCCCCCCCCCCCCACCCCTCCCCCCCCCCCCCCCCCCCCCCCCCCCCCTTTTTATTTTTTTTTCTACCCGAATATGTTTTTCTTACAGTTTTTCCTCGGCAATTTAATAAAACAAACGATTTGAGTCGAATTTCAAAGGTTAAAATTCATTTAAGTAGAGAAATCTTAAAAAATGCCAAATAACTGAAAAATCATGAATTTAAGAGGTTTTCGACCCCTTCTGACCGTCGAAATATCAAGTTTCTTAAATTGTACCAGAAATAGGTTTTTCGGACAGTTTTTCCTCGGCAATTTAATAAAACAAACGATTTGAGTCGAATTTCAAAGGTTAAAATTCATTTAAGTAGAGAAATCTTAAAAAATGCCAAATAACTGAAAAATCATGAATTTAAGAGGTTTTCGACCCCTTCTGACCGTCGAAATATCAAGTTTCTTAAAATGTACCAGAAATAGGTTTTTCGGACAGTTTTTCCTCGGCAATTTAATAAAACAAACGATTTGAGTCGAATTTCAAAGGTTAAAATTCATTTAAGTAGAGAAATCTTAAAAAATGCCAAATAACTGAAAAATCATGAATTTAAGAGGTTTTCGACCCCTTCTGACCGTCGAAATATCAAGTTTCTTAAAATGTACCAGAAATAGGTTTTTCGGACAGTTTTTCCTCGGCAATTTAATAAAACAAACGATTTGAGTCGAATTTCAAAGGTTAAAATTCATTTCAGTAGAGAAATCTTAAAAAATGCCAAATAACTGAAAAATCATGAATTTAAGAGGTTTTCGACCCTTTCTGACCGTCGAAATATCAAGTTTCTTAAATTGTACCAGAAATAGGTTTTTCGGACAGTTTTTCCTCGGCAATTTAATAAAACAAACGATTTGAGTCGAATTTCAAAGGTTAAAATTCATTTCAGTAGAGAAATCTTAAAAAATGCCAAATAACTGAAAAATCATGAATTTAAGAGGTTTTCGACCCCTTCTGACCGTCGAAATATCAAGTTTCTTAAATTGTACCAGAAATAGGTTTTTCGGACAGTTTTTCCTCGGCAATTTAATAAAACAAACGATTTGAGTCGAATTTCAAAGGTTAAAATTCATTTAAGTAGAGAAATCTTAAAAAATGCCAAATAACTGAAAAATCATGAATTTAAGAGGTTTTCGACCCCTTCTGACCGTCGAAATATCAAGTTTCTTAAATTGTACCAGAAATAGGTTTTTCGGACAATTTTTTCCTCGGCAATTTAATAAAACAAACGATTTGAGTCGAATTTCAAAGGTTAAAATTCATTTAAGTAGAGAAATCTTAAAAAATGCAAAAAATAACTGAAAAATCATGAATTTAAGAGGTTTTCGACCCCTTCTGACCGTCGAAATATCAAGTTTCTTAAATTGTACCAGAAATAGGTTTTTCGGACAGTTTTTCCTCGGCAATTTAATAAAACAAACGATTTGAGTCGAATTTCAAAGGTTAAAATTCATTTAAGTAGCGAAATCTTAAAAAATGCCAAATAACTGAAAAATCATGAATTTAAGAGGTTTTCGACCCCTTCTGACCGTCGAAATATCAAGTTTCTTAAATTGTACCAGAAATAGGTTTTTCGGACAGTTTTTCCTCGGCAATTTAATAAAACAAACGATTTGAGTCGAATTTCAAAGGTTAAAATTCATTTAAGTAGATAAATCTTAAAAAATGCCAAATAACTGAAAAATCATGAATTTAAGAGGTTTTCGACCCCTTCTGACCGTCGAAATATCAAGTTTCTTAAAATGTACCAGAAATAGGTTTTTCGGACAGTTTTTCCTCGGCAATTTAATAAAACAAACGATTTGAGTCGAATTTCAAAGGTTAAAATTCATTTAAGTAGTGAAATCTTAAAAAATGCCAAATAACTGAAAAATCATGAATTTAAGAGGATTTCGACCCCCTCTGACCGTCGAAATATCAAGTTTCTTAAATTGTACCAGAAATAGGTTTTTCGGACAGTTTTTCCTCGGCAATTTAATAAAACAAACGATTTGAGTCGAATTTCAAAGGTTTAAAATTCATTTAAGTAGAGAAATCTTTAAAAATGCCAAATAACTGAAAAATCATGAATTTAAGAGGTTTTCGACCCCTTCTGACCGTCGAAATATCAAGTTTCTTAAAATGTACCAGAAATAGGTTTTTCGGACAGTTTTTCCTCGGCAATTTAATAAAACAAACGATTTGAGTCGAATTTCAAAGGTTAAAATTCATTTAAGTAGAGAAATCTTAAAAAATGCCAAATAACTGAAAAATCATGAATTTAAGAGGTTTTCGACCCCTTCTGACCGTCGAAATATCAAGTTTCTTAAATTGTACCAGAAATAGGTTTTTCGGACAGTTTTTCCTCGGCAATTTAATAAAACAAAAACGATTTGAGTCGAATTTCAAAGGTTAAAATTCATTTAAGTAGAGAAATCTTAAAAAATGCCAAATAACTGAAAAATCATGAATTTAAGAGGTTTTCGACCCCTTCTGACCGTCGAAATATCAAGTTTCTTAAATTGTACCAGAAATAGGTTTTTCGGACAGTTTTTCCTCGGCAATTTAATAAAACAAACGATTTGAGTCGAATTTCAAAGGTTAAAATTCATTTAAGTAGAGAAATCTTAAAAAATGCCAAATAACTGAAAAATCATAAATTTAAGAGGTTTTCGACCCCCTTCTGACCAGCGAAATATAAAGTTTCTTAAATTGTACCAGAAATAGGTTTTTCGGACAGTTTTTCCTCGGCAATTTAATAAAACAAACGATTTGAGTCGAATTTCAAAGGTTAAAATTCATTTAAGTAGAGAAATCTTAAAAAATGCCAAATAACTGAAAAATCATGAATTTAAGAGGTTTTCGACCCCTTCTGACCGTCGAAATATCAAGTTTCTTAAAATGTACCAAAATAGGTTTTTCGGACAGTTTTTCCTCGGCAATTTAATAAAACAAACGATTTGAGTCGAATTTCAAAGGTTAAAATTCATTTAAGTAGAGAAATCTTAAAAAATGCCAAATAACTGAAAAATCATGAATTTAAGAGGTTTTCGACCCCTTCTGACCGTCGAAATATCAAGTTTCTTAAATTGTACCAGAAATAGGTTTTTCGGACAGTTTTTCCTCGGCAATTTAATAAAACAAACGATTTGAGTCGAATTTCAAAGGTTAAAATTCATTTAAGTAGAGAAATCTTAAAAAATGCCAAATAACTGAAAAATCATGAATTTAAGAGGTTTTCGACCCCTTCTGACCGTCGAAATATCAAGTTTCTTAAAATGTACCAGAAATAGGTTTTTCGGACAGTTTTTCCTCGGCAATTTAATAAAACAAACGATTTGAGTCGAATTTCAAAGGTTAAAATTCATTTAAGTAGAGAAATCTTAAAAAATGCCAAATAACTGAAAAATCATGAATTTAAGAGGTTTTCGACCCTTTCTGACCGTCGAAATATCAAGTTTCTTAAATTGTACCAGAAATAGGTTTTTCGGACAGTTTTTCCTCGGCAATTTAATAAAACAAACGATTTGAGTCGAATTTCAAAGGTTAAAATTCATTTAAGTAGAGAAATCTTAAAAAATGCCAAATAACTGAAAAATCATGAATTTAAGAGGTTTTCGACCCCTTCTGACCGTCGAAATATCAAGTTTCTTAAATTGTACCAGAAATAGGTTGTTCGGACAGTTTTTCCTCGGCAATTTAATAAAACAAACGATTTGAGTCGAATTTCAAAGGTTAAAATTCATTTCAGTAGAGAAATCTTAAAAAATGCCAAATAACTGAAAAATCATGAATTTAAGAGGTTTTCGACCCCTTCTGACCGTCGAAATATCAAGTTTCTTAAATTGTACCAGAAATAGGTTTTTCGGACAGTTTTTCCTCGGCAATTTAATAAAACAAACGATTTGAGTCGAATTTCAAAGGTTAAAATTCATTTAAGTAGAGAAATCTTAAAAAATGCCAAATAACTGAAAAATCATGAATTTAAGAGGTTTTCGACCCCTTCTGACCGTCGAAATATCAAGTTTCTTAAAATGTACCAGAAATAGGTTTTTCGGACAGTTTTTCCTCGGCAATTTAATAAAACAAACGATTTGAGTCGAATTTCAAAGGTTAAAATTCATTTAAGTAGAGAAATCTTAAAAAATGCCAAATAACTGAAAAATCATGAATTTAAGAGGTTTTCGACCCCTTCTGACCGTCGAAATATCAAGTTTCTTAAATTGTACCAGAAATAGGTTTTTCGGACAGTTTTTCCTCGGCAATTTAATAAAACAAACGATTTGAGTCGAATTTCAAAGGTTAAAATTCATTTAAGTAGAGAAATCTTAAAAAATGCCAAATAACTGAAAAATCATGAATTTAAGAGGTTTTCGACCCCTTCTGACCGTCGAAATATCAAGTTTCTTAAATTGTACCAGAAATAGGTTTTTCGGACAGTTTTTCCTCGGCAATTTAATAAAACAAACGATTTGAGTCGAATTTCAAAGGTTAAAATTCATTTAAGTACAGAAATCTTAAAAAATGCCAAATAACTGAAAAATCATGAATTTAAGAGGATTTCGACCCCCTCTGACCGTCGAAATATCAAGTTTCTTAAAATGTACCAGAAATAGGTTTTTCGGACAGTTTTTCCTCGGCAATTTAATAAAACAAACGATTTGAGTCGAATTTCAAAGGTTAAAATTCATTTAAGTACAGAAATCTTAAAAAATGCCAAATAACTGAAAAATCATGAATTTAAGAGGATTTCGACCCCCTCTGACCGTCGAAATATCAAGTTTCTTAAAATGTACCAGAAATAGGTTTTTCGGACAGTTTTTCCTCGGCAATTTAATAAAACAAACGATTTGAGTCGAATTTCAAAGGTTAAAATTCATTTAAGTAGAGAAATCTTAAAAATGCCAAATAACGGGAAAATCATGAATTTAAGAGGTTTTCGAACCCTTCTGACCGTCGAAATATCAAGTTTCTTAAAATGTACCAGAAATAGGTTTTTCGGACAGTTTTTCCTCGGCAATTTAATAAAACAAACGATTTGGGTCGAATTTCAAAGGTTAAAATTCATTTAAGTAGTGAAATCTTAAAAATGCCAAATAACGGGAAAATCATGAATTTAAGAGGTTTTCGACCCCTTCTGACCGTCGAAATATCAAGTTTCTTAAATTGTACCAGAAATAGGTTTTTCGGACAGTTTTTCCTCGGCAATTTAATAAAACAAACGATTTGAGTCGAATTTCAAAGGTTAAAATTCATTTAAGTAGAGAAATCTTAAAAAATGCCAAATAACTGAAAAATCATGAATTTAAGAGGTTTTCGACCCCTTCTGACCGTCGAAATATCAAGTTTCTTAAATTGTACCAGAAATAGGTTTTTCGGACAGTTTTTCCTCGGCAATTTAATAAAACAAACGATTTGAGTCGAATTTCAAAGGTTAAAATTCATTTCAGTAGAGAAATCTTAAAAATGCCAAATAACTGAAAAATCATGAATTTAAGAGGTTTTCGACCCCTTCTGACCGTCGAAATATCAAGTTTCTTAAATTGTACCAGAAATAGGTTTTTCGGACAGTTTTTCCTCGGCAATTTAATAAAACAAACGATTTGAGTCGAATTTCAAAGGTTAAAATTCATTTAAGTAGAGAAATCTTAAAAAATGCCAAATAACTGAAAAATCATGAATTTAAGAGGTTTTCGACCCCTTCTGACCGTCGAAATATCAAGTTTCTTAAATTGTACCAGAAATATGTTTTTCGGACAGTTTTTCCTCGGCAATTTAATAAAACAAACGATTTGAGTCGAATTTCAAAGGTTAAAATTCATTTAAGTAGAGAAATCTTAAAAAATGCCAAATAACTGAAAAATCATGAATTTAAGAGGTTTTCGACCCCTTCTGACCGTCGAAATATCAAGTTTCTTAAAATGTACCAGAAATAGGTTTTTCGGACAGTTTTTCCTCGGCAATTTAATTAAACAAACGATTTGAGTCGAATTTCAAAGGTTAAAATTCATTTAAGTAGAGAAATCTTAAAAAATGCCAAATAACGGGAAAATCATGAATTTAAGAGGTTTTCGACCCCTTCTGACCGTCGAAATATCAAGTTTCTTAAAATGTACCAGAAATAGGTTTTTCGGACAGTTTTTCCTCGGCAATTTAATAAAACAAACGATTTGAGTCGAATTTCAAAGGTTAAAATTCATTTAAGTAGAGAAATCTTAAAAAATGCCAAATAACTGAAAAATCATGAATTTAAGAGGTTTTCGACCCCTTCTGACCGTCGAAATATCAAGTTTCTTAAATTGTACCAGAAATAGGTTTTTCGGACAGTTTTTCCTCGGCAATTTAATAAAACAAACGATTTGAGTCGAATTTCAAAGGTTAAAATTCATTTAAGTAGAGAAATCTTAAAAAATGCCAAATAACTGAAAAATCATGAATTTAAGAGGTTTTCGACCCCTTCTGACCGTCGAAATATCAAGTTTCTTAAATTGTACCAGAAATAGGTTTTTCGGACAGTTTTTCCTCGGCAATTTAATAAAACAAACGATTTGAGTCGAATTTCAAAGGTTAAAATTCATTTAAGTAGAGAAATCTTAAAAAATGCCAAATAACTGAAAAATCATGAATTTAAGAGGTTTTCGACCCCTTCTGACCGTCGAAATATCAAGTTTCTTAAATTGTACCAGAAATATGTTTTTCGGACAGTTTTTCCTCGGCAATTTAATAAAACAAACGATTTGAGTCGAATTTCAAAGGTTAAAATTCATTTAAGTAGAGAAATCTTAAAAAATGCCAAATAACTGAAAAATCATAAATTTAAGAGGTTTTCGACCCCCTTCTGACCAGCGAAATATAAAGTTTCTTAAATTGTACCAGAAATAGGTTTTTCGGACAGTTTTTCCTCGGCAATTTAATAAAACAAACGATTTGAGTCGAATTTCAAAGGTTAAAATTCATTTAAGTAGAGAAATCTTAAAAAATGCCAAATAACTGAAAAATCATGAATTTAAGAGGTTTTCGACCCCTTCTGACCGTCGAAATATCAAGTTTCTTAAAATGTACCAGAAATATTTTTTTCGGACAGTTTTTCCTCGGCAATTTAATAAAACAAACGATTTGAGTCGAATTTCAAAGGTTAAAATTCATTTCAGTAGAGAAATCTTAAAAAATGCCAAATAACTGAAAAATCATGAATTTAAGAGGTTTTCGACCCCTTTTGACCGTCGAAATATCAAGTTTCTTAAAATGTACCAGAAATAGGTTTTTCGGACAGTTTTTCCTCGGCAATTTAATAAAACAAACGATTTGAGTCGAATTTCAAAGGTTAAAATTAATTTAAGTAGAGAAATCTAAAAAAATGCAAAATAACTGAAAAATCATGAATTTAAGAGGTTTTCGACCCCTTCTGACCGTCGAAATATCAAGTTTCTTAAAAATCAATAAAAGTAGGTTTTTCGGATAGTTTTTCCTCGGCAATTTAATAAAACAAACGATTTGAGTCGAATTTCAAAGGTTAAAATTCATTTCAGTAGAGAAATCTTAAAAAACGCAAATAACTGAAAAATCATGAATTTAAGAGGTTTTCGACCCCTTCTGACCGTCGAAATATCAAGTTTCTAAAATTGTCATAAAAATAGGTTTTTCGGACAGTTTTTCCTCGGCAATTTAATAAAACAAACGATTTGAGTCGAATTTCAAAGGTTAAAATTCATTTAAGTAGAGAAATCTTAAAAAATGCAAAATAACTGAAAAATCATGAATTTAAGAGGTTTTCGACCCCTTCTGACCGTCGAAATATCAAGTTTCTTAAATTGTACCAGAAATAGGTTTTTCGGACAGTTTTTCCTCGGCAATTTAATAAAACAAACGATTTGAGTCGAATTTCAAAGGTTAAAATTCATTTCAGTAGAGAAATCTTAAAAAATGCCAAATAACTGAAAAATCATGAATTTAAGAGGTTTTCGACCCCTTCTGACCGTCGAAATATCAAGTTTCTTAAATTGTACCAGAAATAGGTTTTTCGGACAGTTTTTCCTCGGCAATTTAATAAAACAAACGATTTGAGTCGAATTTCAA
This sequence comes from Pardosa pseudoannulata, assembly GCA_032207245.1. Taxonomy (NCBI): domain Eukaryota; kingdom Metazoa; phylum Arthropoda; class Arachnida; order Araneae; family Lycosidae; genus Pardosa; species Pardosa pseudoannulata. Next base: position 20,172 of record JAGEOH010000522.1, read on the forward strand.
AGGTTAAAATTCATTTCAGTAGAGAAATCTTAAAAAATGCCAAATAACTGAAAAATCATGAATTTAAGAGGTTTTCGACCCCTTCTGACCGTCGAAATATCAAGTTTCTTAAAAATTGTACCAGAAATAGGTTTTTCGGACAGTTTTTCCTCGGCAATTTAATAAAACAAACGATTTGAGTCGAATTTCAAAGGTTAAAATTCATTTAAGTAGAGAAATCTTAAAAAATGCCAAATAACTGAAAAATCATGAATTTAAGAGGTTTTCGACCCCTTCTGACCGTCGAAATATCAAGTTTCTTAAATTGTACCAGAAATATGTTTTTCCTCGGCAATTTAATAAAACAAACGATTTGAGTCGAATTTCAAAGGTTAAAATTCATTTAAGTAGAGAAATCTTAAAAAATGCCAAATAACTGAAAAATCATGAATTTAAGAGGTTTTCGACCCTTTCTGACCGTCGAAATATCAAGTTTCTTAAATTGTACCAGAATAGGTTTTTCGGACAGTTTTTCCTCGGCAATTTAATAAAACAAACGATTTGAGTCGAATTTCAAAGGTTAAAATTCATTTAAGTAGAGAAATCTTAAAAAATGCCAAATAACTGAAAAATCATGAATTTAAGAGGTTTTCGACCCCTTCTGACCGTCGAAATATCAAGTTTCTTAAATTGTACCAGAAATAGGTTTTTCGGACAGTTTTTCCTCGGCAATTTAATAAAACAAACGATTTGAGTCGAATTTCAAAGGTTAAAATTCATTTCAGTAGAGAAATCTTAAAAAATGCCAAATAACTGAAAAATCATGAATTTAAGTGACCGTCGAAATATCAAGTTTCTTAAAATGTACCAGAAATAGGTTTTTCGGACAGTTTTTCCTCGGCAATTTAATAAAACAAACGATTTGAGTCGAATTTCAAAGGTTAAAATTCATTTAAGTAGAGAAATCTTAAAAAATGCCAAATAACTGAAAAATCATGAATTTAAGAGGTTTTCGACCCCTTCTGACCGTCGAAATATCAAGTTTCTTAAATTGTACCAGAAATAGGTTTTTCGGACAGTTTTTCCTCCGCAAATTAATAAAACAAACAATTTGAGTCGAATTTCAAAGGTTAAAATTCATTTAAGTACAGAAATCTTAAAAAATGCCAAATAACTGAAAAATCATGAATTTAAGAGGATTTCGACCCCTTCTGACCGTCGAAATATCAAGTTTCTTAAAATGTACCAGAAATAGGTTTTTCGGACAGTTTTTCCTCGGCAATTTAATAAAACAAACGATTTGAGTCGAATTTCAAAGGTTAAAATTCATTTAAGTAGAGAAATCTTAAAAAATGCCAAATAACTGAAAAATCATGAATTTAAGAGGTTTTCGACCCCTTCTGACCGTCGAAATATCAAGTTTCTTAAATTGTACCAGAAATAGGTTTTTCGGACAGTTTTTCCTCGGCAATTTAATAAAACAAACGATTTGAGTCGAATTTCAAAGGTTAAAATTCATTTAAGTAGAGAAATCTTAAAAAATGCCAAATAACTGAAAAATCATGAATTTAAGAGGTTTTCGACCCTTTCTGACCGTCGAAATATCAAGTTTCTTAAATTGTACCAGAAATAGGTTTTTCGGACAGTTTTTCCTCGGCAATTTAATAAAACAAACGATTAGAGTCGAATTTCAAAGGTTAAAATTCATTTAAGTAGAGAAATCTTAAAAAATGCCAAATAACTGAAAAATCATGAATTTAAGAGGTTTTCGACCCCTTCTGACCGTCGAAATATCAAGTTTCTTAAATTGTACCAGAAATATGTTTTTCGGACAGTTTTTCCTCGGCAATTTAATAAAACAAACGATTTGAGTCGAATTTCAAAGGTTAAAATTCATTTAAGTAGAGAAATCTTAAAAAATGCCAAATAACTGAAAAATCATAAATTTAAGAGGTTTTCGACCCCTTCTGACCGTCGAAATATCAAGTTTCTTAAATTGAATAAAAGTAGGTTTTTCGGACAGTTTTTCCTCGGCAATTTAATAAAACAAACGATTTGAGTCGAATTTCAAAGGTTAAAATTCATTTCAGTAGAGAAATCTTAAAAAATGCCAAATAACTGAAAAATCATGAATTTAAGAGGTTTTCGACCCCTTCTGACCGTCGAAATATCAAGTTTCTTAAATTGTACCAGAAATAGGTTTTTCGGACAGTTTTTCCTCGGCAATTTAATAAAACAAACGATTTGAGTCGAATTTCAAAGGTTAAAATTCATTTAAGTAGAGAAATCTTAAAAAATGCAAAATAACTGAAAAATCATGAATTTAAGAGGTTTTCGACCCCTTCTGACCGTCGAAATATCAAGTTTCTTAAATTGTACCAGAAATAGGTTTTTCGGACAGTTTTTCCTCGGCAATTTAATAAAACAAACGATTTGAGTCGAATTTCAAAGGTTAAAATTCATTTAAGTAGAGAAATCTTAAAAAATGCCAAATAACTGAAAAATCATGAATTTAAGAGGTTTTCGACCCCTTCTGACCGTCGAAATATCAAGTTTCTTAAATTGTACCAGAAATAGGTTTTTCGGACAGTTTTTCCTCGGCAATTTAATAAAACAAACGATTTGAGTCGAATTTCAAAGGTTAAAATTCATTTCAGTAGAGAAATCTTAAAAAAATGCCAAATAACTGAAAAATCATGAATTTAAGAGGTTTTCGACCCCTTCTGACCGTCGAAATATCAAGTTTCTTAAATTGTACCAGAAATATGTTTTTCGGACAGTTTTTCCTCGGCAATTTAATAAAACAAACGATTTGAGTCGAATTTCAAAGGTTAAAATTCATTTAAGTAGAGAAATCTTAAAAAAATGCCAAATAACTGAAAAATCATGAATTTAAGAGGTTTTCGACCCCTTCTGACCGTCGAAATATCAAGTTTCTTAAAATGTACCAGAAATAGGTTTTTCGGACAGTTTTTCCTCGGCAATTTAATAAAACAAACGATTTGAGTCGAATTTCAAAGGTTAAAATTCATTTAAGTAGAGAAATCTTAAAAAATGCCAAATAACTGAAAAATCATGAATTTAAGAGGTTTTCGACCCCTTCTGACCGTCGAAATATCAAGTTTCTTAAAATGTACCAGAAATAGGTTTTTCGGACAGTTTTTCCTCGGCAATTTAATAAAACAAACGATTTGAGTCGAATTTCAAAGGTTTAAAATTCATTTAAGTAGAGAAATCTTAAAAAATGCCAAATAACTGAAAAATCATGAATTTAAGAGGATTTCGACCCCCTCTGACCGTCGAAATATCAAGTTTCTTAAAATGTACCAGAGATAGGTTTTTCGGACAGTTTTTCCTCGGCAATTTAATAAAACAAACGATTTGAGTCGAATTTCAAAGGTTAAAATTCATTTAGTAGAGAAATCTTAAAAAAATGCCAAATAACTGAAAAATCATGAATTTAAGAGGTTTTCGACCCCTTCTGACCGTCGAAATATCAAGTTTCTTAAATTGTACCAGAAATATGTTTTTCGGACAGTTTTTCCTCGGCAATTTAATAAAACAAACGATTTGAGTCGAATTTCAAAGGTTAAAATTCATTTAAGTAGAGAAATCTTAAAAAATGCCAAATAACTGAAAAATCATGAATTTAAGAGGTTTTCGACCCCTTCTGACCGTCGAAATATCAAGTTTCTTAAATTGTACCAGAAATAGGTTTTTCGGACAGTTTTTCCTCGGCAATTTAATAAAACAAACGATTTGAGTCGAATTTCAAAGGTTAAAATTCATTTAAGTAGAGAAATCTTAAAAAATGCCAAATAACTGAAAAATCATGAATTTAAGAGGTTTTCGACCCTTTCTGACCGTCGAAATATCAAGTTTCTTACAAATTAATAAAAGTAGGTTTTTCGGACAGTTTTTCCTCGGCAATTTAATAAAACAAACGATTTGAGTCGAATTTCAAAGGTTAAAATTCATTTAAGTAGAGAAATCTTAAAAAATGCCAAATAACTGAAAAATCATGAATTTAAGAGGTTTTCGACCCCTTCTGACCGTCGAAATATCAAGTTTCTTAAATTGTACCAGAAATAGGTTTTTCGGACAGTTTTTTCCTCGGCAATTTAATAAAACAAACGATTTGAGTCGAATTTCAAAGGTTAAAATTCATTTAAGTAGAGAAATCTTAAAAAATGCCAAATAACTGAAAAATCATGAATTTAAGAGGTTTTCGACCCCTTCTGACCGTCGAAATATCAAGTTTCTTAAAAATTAATAAAAGTAGGTTTTTCGGACAGTTTTTCCTCGGCAATTTAATAAAACAAACGATTTGAGTCGAATTTCAAAGGTTAAAATTCATTTCAGTAGAGAAATCTTAAAAAACTCAAAATAACTGAAAAATCATGAATTTAAGAGGTTTTCGACCCCTTCTGACCGTCGAAATATCAAGTTTCTTACAAATTAATAAAGGTAGGTTTTTCGGACAGTTTTTCCTCGGCAATTTAATAAAACAAACGATTTGAGTCGAATTTCAAAGGTTAAAATTCATTTCAGTAGAGAAATCTTAAAAAATGCAAAATAACTGAAAAATCATGAATTTAAGAGGTTTTCGACCCCTTCTGACCGTCGAAATATCAAGTTTCTTAAATTGTACCAGAAATAGGTTTTTCGGACAGTTTTTCCTCGGCAATTTAATAAAACAAACGATTTGAGTCGAATTTCAAAGGTTAAAATTCATTTAAGTAGAGAAATCTTAAAAAATGCCAAATAACTGAAAAATCATGAATTTAAGAGGTTTTTCGACCCCTTCTGACCGTCGAAATATCAAGTTTCTTAAATTGTACCAGAAATAGGTTTTTCGGACAGTTTTTCCTCGGCAATTTAATAAAACAAACGATTTGAGTCGAATTTCAAAGGTTAAAATTCATTTAAGTAGAGAAATCTTAAAAAATGCCAAATAACTGAAAAATCATGAATTTAAGAGGTTTTCGACCCCTTCTGACCGTCGAAATATCAAGTTTCTTAAATTGTACCAGAAATATGTTTTTCGGACAGTTTTTCCTCGGCAATTTAATAAAACAAACGATTTGAGTCGAATTTCAAAGGTTAAAATTCATTTCAGTAGAGAAATCTTAAAAAATGCCAAATAACTGAAAAATCATGAATTTAAGAGGTTTTCGACCCCTTCTGACCGTCGAAATATCAAGTTTCTTAAATTGTACCAGAAATAGGTTTTTCGGACAGTTTTTCCTCGGCAATTTAATAAAACAAACGATTTGAGTCGAATTTCAAAGGTTAAAATTCATTTAAGTAGAGAAATCTTAAAAAATGCCAAATAACTGAAAAATCATGAATTTAAGAGGTTTTCGACCCCTTCTGACCGTCGAAATATCAAGTTTCTTAAATTGTACCAGAAATAGGTTTTTCGGACAGTTTTTCCTCGGCAATTTAATAAAACAAACGATTTGAGTCGAATTTCAAAGGTTAAAATTCATTTAAGTAGAGAAATCTTAAAAAAATGCCAAATAACTGAAAAATCATGAATTTAAGAGGTTTTCGACCCCTTCTGACCGTCGAAATATCAAGTTTCTTAAATTGTACCAGAAATAGGTTTTTCGGACAGTTTTTCCTCGGCAATTTAATAAAACAAACGATTTGAGTCGAATTTCAAAGGTTTAAAATTCATTTAAGTAGAGAAATCTTAAAAAATGCCAAATAACTGAAAAATCATGAATTTAAGAGGTTTTCGACCCCTTCTGACCGTCGAAATATCAAGTTTCTTAAATTGTACCAGAAATAGGTTTTTCGGACAGTTTTTCCTCGGCAATTTAATAAAACAAACGATTTGAGTCGAATTTCAAAGGTTAAAATTCATTTAAGTAGAGAAATCTTAAAAAATGCCAAATAACTGAAAAATCATGAATTTAAGAGGTTTTCGACCCCTTCTGACCGTCGAAATATCAAGTTTCTTAAATTGTACCAGAAATAGGTTTTTCGGACAGTTTTTCCTCGGCAATTTAATAAAACAAACGATTTGAGTCGAATTTCAAAGGTTAAAATTCATTTCAGTAGAGAAATCTTAAAAAATGCCAAATAACTGAAAAATCATGAATTTAAGAGGTTTTCGACCCTTTCTGACCGTCGAAATATCAAGTTTCTTAAATTGTACCAGAAATAGGTTTTTCGGACAGTTTTTCCTCGGCAATTTAATAAAACAAACGATTTGAGTCGAATTTCAAAGGTTAAAATTCATTTCAGTAGAGAAATCTTAAAAAACGCAAAATAACTGAAAAATCATGAATTTAAGAGGTTTTCGACCCTTTCTGACCGTCGAAATATCAAGTTTCTTAAATTGTACCAGAAATAGGTTTTTCGGACAGTTTTTCCTCGGCAATTTAATAAAACAAACGATTTGAGTCGAATTTCAAAGGTTAAAATTCATTTAAGTAGAGAAATCTTAAAAAATGCCAAATAACTGAAAAATCATGAATTTAAGAGGTTTTCGACCCCTTCTGACCGTCGAAATATCAAGTTTCTTAAATTGTACCAGAAATAGGTTTTTCGGACAGTTTTTCCTCGGCAATTTAATAAAACAAACGATTTGAGTCGAATTTCAAAGGTTAAAATTCATTTAAGTAGAGAAATCTTAAAAAATGCCAAATAACTGAAAAATCATGAATTTAAGAGGATTTCGACCCCTTCTGACCGTCGAAATATCAAGTTTCTTAAAATGTACCAGAAATAGGTTTTTCGGACAGTTTTTCCTCGGCAATTTAATAAAACAAACGATTTGAGTCGAATTTCAAAGGTTAAAATTCATTTCAGTAGAGAAATCTTAAAAAATGCCAAATAACTGAAAAATCATGAATTTAAGAGGATTTCGACCCCTCTGACCGTCGAAATATCAAGTTTCTTAAAATGTACCAGAAATAGGTTTTTCGGACAGTTTTTCCTCGGCAATTTAATAAAACAAACGATTTGAGTCGAATTTCAAAGGTTTAAAATTCATTTAAGTAGAGAAATCTTAAAAAATGCCAAATAACTGAAAAATCATGAATTTAAGAGGTTTTCGACCCCTTCTGACCGTCGAAATATCAAGTTTCTTAAATTGTACCAGAAATAGGTTTTTCGGACAGTTTTTCCTCGGCAATTTAAAAAAACAAACGATTTGAGTCGAATTTCAAAGGTTAAAATTCATTTAAGTAGAGAAATCTTAAAAAATGCCAAATAACTGAAAAATCATGAATTTAAGAGGTTTTCGACCCCTTCTGACCGTCGAAATATCAAGTTTCTTAAATTGTACCAGAAATAGGTTTTTCGGACAGTTTTTCCTCGGCAATTTAATAAAACAAACGATTTGAGTCGAATTTCAAAGGTTAAAATTCATTTAAGTAGAGAAATCTTAAAAAATGCCAAATAACTGAAAAATCATGAATTTAAGAGGTTTTCGACCCCTTCTGACCGTCGAAATATCAAGTTTCTTAAATTGTACCAGAAATAGGTTTTTCGGACAGTTTTTCCTCGGCAATTTAATAAAACAAACGATTTGAGTCGAATTTCAAAGGTTAAAATTCATTTAAGTAGAGAAATCTTAAAAAATGCCAAAATAACTGAAAAATCATGAATTTAAGAGGTTTTCGACCCCTTCTGACCGTCGAAATATCAAGTTTCTTAAATTGTACCAGAAATAGGTTTTTCGGACAGTTTTTCCTCGGCAATTTAATAAAACAAACGATTTGAGTCGAATTTCAAAGGTTAAAATTCATTTAAGTAGAGAAATCTTAAAAAATGCCAAATAACTGAAAAATCATGAATTTAAGAGGTTTTCGACCCCTTCTGACCGTCGAAATATCAAGTTTCTTAAATTGTACCAGAAATAGGTTTTTCGGACAGTTTTTCCTCGGCAATTTAATAAAACAAACGATTTGAGTCGAATTTCAAAGGTTAAAATTCATTTAAGTAGAGAAATCTTAAAAAATGCCAAATAACTGAAAAATCATGAATTTAAGAGGTTTTCGACCCCTTCTGACCGTCGAAATATCAAGTTTCTTAAATTGTACCAGAAATAGGTTTTTCGGACAATTTTTTCCTCGGCAATTTAATAAAACAAACGATTTGAGTCGAATTTCAAAGGTTAAAATTCATTTAAGTAGAGAAATCTTAAAAAATGCCAAATAACTGAAAAATCATGAATTTAAGAGGTTTTCGACCCCTTCTGACCGTCGAAATATCAAGTTTCTTAAATTGTACCAGAAATAGGTTTTTTCGGACAGTTTTTCCTCGGCAATTTAATAAAACAAACGATTTGAGTCGAATTTCAAAGGTTAAAATTCATTTCAGTAGAGAAATCTTAAAAAATGCCAAATAACTGAAAAATCATGAATTTAAGAGGTTTTCGACCCCTTCTGACCGTCGAAATATCAAGTTTCTTAAATTGTACCAGAAATAGGTTTTTCGGACAGTTTTTCCTCGGCAATTTAATAAAACAAACGATTTGAGTCGAATTTCAAAGGTTAAAATTCATTTAAGTAGAGAAATCTGAAAAAATGCCAAATAACTGAAAAATCATGAATTTAAGAGATTTTCGACCCCTTCTGACCGTCGAAATATCAAGTTTCTTAAATTGTACCAGAAATAGGTTTTTCGGACAGTTTTTCCTCGGCAATTTAATAAAACAAACGATTTGAGTCGAATTTCAAAGGTTAAAATTCATTTAAGTAGAGAAATCTTAAAAAATGCCAAATAACTGAAAAATCATGAATTTAAGAGGTTTTCGACCCCTTCTGACCGTCGAAATATCAAGTTTCTTAAAAATGTACCAAAAATAGGTTTTTCGGACAGTTTTTCCTCGGCAATTTAATAAAACAAACGATTTGAGTCGAATTTCAAAGGTTAAAATTCATTTAAGTAGAGAAATCTGAAAAAATGCCAAATAACTGAAAAATCATGAATTTAAGAGATTTTCGACCCCTTCTGACCGTCGAAATATCAAGTTTCTTAAATTGTACCAGAAATAGGTTTTTCGGACAGTTTTTCCTCGGCAATTTAATAAAACAAACGATTAGAGTCGAATTTCAAAGGTTAAAATTCATTTAAGTAGAGAAATCTTAAAGAATGCCAAATATTTAAAAAATCATGCATTTAAGAGGTTTTCGACCCCTTCTGACCGTCGAAATATCAAGTTTCTTAAATTGTAGCAGAAATAGGTTTTTCGGACAGTTTTTCCTCGGCAATTTAATAAAACAAACGATTTGAGTCGAATTTCAAAGGTTAAAATTCATTTAAGTAGAGAAATCTTAAAAAATGCCAAATAACTGAAAAATCATGAATTTAAGAGGATTTCGACCCCTTCTGACCGTCGAAATATCAAGTTTCTTAAAATGTACCAGAAATAGGTTTTTCGGACAGTTTTTCCTCGGCAATTTAATAAAACAAACGATTTGAGTCGAATTTCAAAGGTTAAAATTCATTTAAGTAGAGAAATCTTAAAAAATGCCAAATAACTGAAAAATCATGAATTTAAGAGGTTTTCGACCCCTTCTGACCGTCGAAATATCAAGTTTCTTAAAATGTACCAGAAATAGGTTTTTCGGACAGTTTTTCCTCGGCAATTTAATAAAACAAACGATTTGAGTCGAATTTCAAAGGTTAAAATTCATTTAAGTAGAGAAATCTTAAAAAATGCCAAATAACTGAAAAATCATGAATTTAAGAGGTTTTCGACCCCTTCTGACCGTCGAAATATCAAGTTTCTTAAATTGTACCAGAAATAGGTTTTTCGGACAGTTTTTCCTCGGCAATTTAATAAAACAAACGATTTGAGTCGAATTTCAAAGGTTAAAATTCATTTAAGTAGAGAAATCTTAAAAAAATGCCAAATAACTGAAAAATCATGAATTTAAGAGATTTTCGACCCCTTCTGACCGTCGAAATATCAAGTTTCTTAAATTGTACCAGAAATAGGTTTTTCGGACAGTTTTTCCTCGGCAATTTAATAAAACAAACGATTAGAGTCGAATTTCAAAGGTTAAAATTCATTTAAGTAGAGAAATCTTAAAAAATGCCAAATAACGGAAAAATCATGAATTTAAGAGGTTTTTGACCCCTTCTGACCGTCGAAATATCAAGTTTCTTAAATTGTACCAGAAATATGTTTTTCGGACAGTTTTTCCTCGGCAATTTAATAAAACAAACGATTTGAGTCGAATTTCAAACGTTAAAATTCATTTAAGTAGAGAAATCTTAAAAAATGCCAAATAACGGAAAAATCATGAATTTAAGAGGTTTTTGACCCATTCTGACCGTCGAAATATCAAGTTTCTTAAAATGTACCAGAAATAGGTTTTTCGGACAGTTTTTCCTCGGCAATTTAATAAAACAAACGATTTGAGTCGAATTTCAAAGGTTAAAATTCATTTAAGTAGAGAAATCTTAAAAAATGCCAAATAACTGAAAAATCATGAATTTAAGAGGTTTTTGACCCCTTCTGACCGTCGAAATATCAAGTTTCTTAAATTGTACCAGAAATATGTTTTTCGGACAGTTTTTCCTCGGCAATTTAATAAAACAAACGATTTGAGTCGAATTTCAAAGGTTAAAATTCATTTAAGTAGAGAAATCTTAAAAAATGCCAAATAACTGAAAAATCATGAATTTAAGAGGATTTCGACCCCTTCTGACCGTCGAAATATCAAGTTTCTTAAAATGTACCAGAAATAGGTTTTTCGGACAGTTTTTCCTCGGCAATTTAATAAAACAAACGATTTGGGTCGAATTTCAAAGGTTAAAATTCATTTAAGTAGTGAAATCTTAAAAAATGCCAAATAACTGAAAAATCATGAATTTAAGAGGATTTCGACCCCCTCTGACCGTCGAAATATCAAGTTTCTTAAAATGTACCAGAAATAGGTTTTTCGGACAGTTTTTCCTCGGCAATTTAATAAAACAAACGATTTGGGTCGAATTTCAAAGGTTAAAATTCATTTAAGTACAGAAATCTTAAAAAAATGCCAAATAACTGAAAAATCATGAATTTAAGAGGTTTTCGACCCCTTCTGACCGTCGAAATATCAAGTTTCTTAAATTGTACCAGAAATAGGTTTTTCGGACAGTTTTTCCTCGGCAATTTAATAAAACAAACGATTTGGGTCGAATTTCAAAGGTTAAAATTCATTTAAGTACAGAAATCTTAAAAAATGCCAAATAACTGAAAAATCATGAATTTAAGAGGATTTCGACCCCCTCTGACCGTCGAAATATCAAGTTTCTTAAAATGTACCAGAAATATTTTTTTCGGACAGTTTTTCCTCGGCAATTTAATAAAACAAACGATTTGAGTCGAATTTCAAAGGTTAAAATTCATTTAAGTAGAGAAATCTTAAAAAATGCCAAATAACTGAAAAATCATGAATTTAAGAGGTTTTCGACCCCTTCTGACCGTCGAAATATCAAGTTTCTTAAAATGTACCAGAAATAGGTTTTTCGGACAGTTTTTCCTCGGCAATTTAATAAAACAAACGATTTGAGTCGAATTTCAAAGGTTAAAATTCATTTAAGTAGAGAAATCTTAAAAAATGCCAAATAACTGAAAAATCATGAATTTAAGAGGTTTTCGACCCCTTCTGACCGTCGAAATATCAAGTTTCTTAAATTGTACCAGAAATAGGTTTTTCGGACAGTTTTTCCTCGGCAATTTAATAAAACAAACGATTTGAGTCGAATTTCAAAGGTTAAAATTCATTTAAGTAGAGAAATCTTAAAAAATGCCAAATAACTGAAAAATCATGAATTTAAGAGGTTTTCGACCCCTTCTGACCGTCGAAATATCAAGTTTCTTAAATTGTACCAGAAATAGGTTTTTCGGACAGTTTTTCCTCGGCAATTTAATAAAACAAACGATTTGAGTCGAATTTCAAAGGTTTAAAATTCATTTAAGTAGAGAAATCTTAAAAAATGCCAAATAACTGAAAAATCATGAATTTAAGAGGTTTTCGACCCCTTCTGACCGTCGAAATATCAAGTTTCTTAAATTGTACCAGAAATAAGTTTTTCGGACAGTTTTTCCTCGGCAATTTAATAAAACAAACGATTTGAGTCGAATTTCAAAGGTTAAAATTCATTTAAGTAGAGAAATCTTAAAAATGCCAAATAACGGGAAAATCATGAATTTAAGAGGTTTTCGAACCCTTCTGACCGTCGAAATATCAAGTTTCTTAAATTGTACCAGAAATACGTTTTTCGGACAGTTTTTCCTCGGCAATTTAATAAAACAAACGATTTGAGTCGAATTTCAAAGGTTAAAATTCATTTAAGTAGAGAAATCTTAAAAAATGCCAAATAACTGAAAAATCATGAATTTAAGAGGTTTTCGACCCCTTCTGACCGTCGAAATATCAAGTTTCTTAAATTGTACCAGAAATAGGTTTTTCGGACAGTTTTTCCTCGGCAATTTAATAAAACAAACGATTTGAGTCGAATTTCAAAGGTTTAAAATTCATTTAAGTAGAGAAATCTTAAAAAATGCCAAATAACTGAAAAATCATGAATTTAAGAGGTTTTCGACCCCTTCTGACCGTCGAAATATCAAGTTTCTTAAAATGTACCAGAAATAGGTTTTTCGGACAGTTTTTCCTCGGCAATTTAATAAAACAAACGATTTGAGTCGAATTTCAAAGGTTTAAAATTCATTTAAGTAGAGAAATCTTAAAAAATGCCAAATAACTGAAAAATCATGAATTTAAGAGGTTTTCGACCCCTTCTGACCGTCGAAATATCAAGTTTCTTAAATTGTACCAGAAATATGTTTTTCGGACAGTTTTTCCTCGGCAATTTAATAAAACAAACGATTTGAGTCGAATTTCAAAGGTTAAAATTCATTTAAGTAGAGAAATCTTAAAAAATGCCAAATAACTGAAAAATCATGAATTTAAGAGGTTTTCGACCCCTTCTGACCGTCGAAATATCAAGTTTCTTAAATTGTACCAGAAATAGGTTTTTCGGACAGTTTTTCCTCGGCAATTTAATAAAACAAACGATTTGAGTCGAATTTCAAAGGTTAAAATTCATTTAAGTAGAGAAATCTTAAAAATGCCAAATAACGGGAAAATCATGAATTTAAGAGGTTTTCGAACCCTTCTGACCGTCGAAATATCAAGTTTCTTAAATTGTACCAGAAATAGGTTTTTCGGACAGTTTTTCCTCGGCAATTTAATAAAACAAACGATTTGAGTCGAATTTCAAAGGTTAAAATTCATTTAAGTAGAGAAATCTTAAAAAATGCCAAATAACTGAAAAATCATGAATTTAAGAGGTTTTCGACCCCTTCTGACCGTCGAAATATCAAGTTTCTTAAAATGTACCAGAAATAGGTTTTTCGGACAGTTTTTCCTCGGCAATTTAATAAAACAAACGATTTGAGTCGAATTTCAAAGGTTAAAATTCATTTAAGTAGAGAAATCTTAAAAAATGCCAAATAACTGAAAAATCATGAATTTAAGAGGTTTTCGACCCCTTCTGACCGTCGAAATATCAAGTTTCTTAAATTGTACCAGAAATAGGTTTTTCGGACAGTTTTTCCTCGGCAATTTAATAAAACAAACGATTTGAGTCGAATTTCAAAGGTTAAAATTCATTTAAGTAGAGAAATCTTAAAAAATGCCAAATAACTGAAAAATCATGAATTTAAGAGGTTTTCGACCCCTTCTGACCGTCGAAATATCAAGTTTCTTAAATTGTACCAGAAATAGGTTTTTCGGACAGTTTTTCCTCGGCAATTTAATAAAACAAACGATTTGAGTCGAATTTCAAAGGTTAAAATTCATTTAAGTAGAGAAATCTTAAAAAATGCCAAATAACTGAAAAATCATGAATTTAAGAGGTTTTCGACCCCTTCTGACCGTCGAAATATCAAGTTTCTTAAATTGTACCAGAAATAGGTTTTTCGGACAGTTTTTCCTCGGCAATTTAATAAAACAAACGATTTGAGTCGAATTTCAAAGGTTAAAATTCATTTAAGTAGAGAAATCTTAAAAAATGCCAAATAACGAAAAAATCATGAATTTAAGAGGTTTTCGACCCCTTCTGACCGTCGAAATATCAAGTTTCTTAAATTGTACCAGAAATATGTTTTTCGGACAGTTTTTCCTCGGCAATTTAATAAAACAAACGATTTGAGTCGAATTTCAAAGGTTAAAATTCATTTAAGTAGAGAAATCTTAAAAAATGCCAAATAACTGAAAAATCATGAATTTAAGAGGTTTTCGACCCCTTCTGACCGTCGAAATATCAAGTTTCTTAAATTGTACCAGAAATATGTTTTTCGGACAGTTTTTCCTCGGCAATTTAATAAAACAAACGATTTGAGTCGAATTTCAAAGGTTAAAATTCATTTAAGTAGAGAAATCTTAAAAAATGCCAAATAACTGAAAAATCATGAATTTAAGAGGTTTTCGACCCCTTCTGACCGTCGAAATATCAAGTTTCTTAAATTGTACCAGAAATAGGTTTTTCGGACAGTTTTTTCCTCGGCAATTTAATAAAACAAACGATTTGAGTCGAATTTCAAAGGTTAAAATTCATTTAAGTAGAGAAATCTTAAAAAATGCCAAATAACTGAAAAATCATGAATTTAAGAGGTTTTCGACCCCTTCTGACCGTCGAAATATCAAGTTTCTTAAATTGTACCAGAAATAGGTTTTTCGGACAGTTTTTCCTCGGCAATTTAATAAAACAAACGATTTGAGTCGAATTTCAAAGGTTAAAATTCATTTAAGTAGAGAAATCTTAAAAAATGCCAAATAACTGAAAAATCATGAATTTAAGAGGTTTTCGACCCCTTCTGACCGTCGAAATATCAAGTTTCTTAAATTGTACCAGAAATAGGTTTTTCGGACAGTTTTTTCCTCGGCAATTTAATAAAACAAACGATTTGAGTCGAATTTCAAAGGTTAAAATTCATTTAAGTAGAGAAATCTTAAAAAATGCCAAATAACTGAAAAATCATGAATTTAAGAGGTTTTCGACCCTTTCTGACCGTCGAAATATCAAGTTTCTTAAATTGTACCAGAAATAGGTTTTTCGGACAGTTTTTCCTCGGCAATTTAATAAAACAAACGATTTGAGTCGAATTTCAAAGGTTAAAATTCATTTAAGTAGAGAAATCTTAAAAAATGCCAAATAACTGAAAAATCATGAATTTAAGAGGTTTTCGACCCCTTCTGACCGTCGAAATATCAAGTTTCTTAAATTGTACCAGAAATAGGTTTTTTCGGACAGTTTTTCCTCGGCAATTTAATAAAACAAACGATTTGAGTCGAATTTCAAAGGTTAAAATTCATTTAAGTAGAGAAATCTTAAAAAATGCCAAATAACTGAAAAATCATGAATTTAAGAGGTTTTCGACCCCTTCTGACCGTCGAAATATCAAGTTTCTTAAATTGTACCAGAAATAGGTTTTTTCGGACAGTTTTTCCTCGGCAATTTAATAAAACAAACGATTTGAGTCGAATTTCAAAGGTTAAAATTCATTTAAGTAGAGAAATCTTAAAAAATGCCAAATAACTGAAAAATCATGAATTTAAGAGGTTTTCGACCCTTTCTGACCGTCGAAATATCAAGTTTCTTAAAATGTACCAGAGATATGTTTTTCGGACAGTTTTTCCTCGGCAATTTAATAAAACAAACGATTTGAGTCGAATTTCAAAGGTTAAAATTCATTTAAGTAGAGAAATCTTAAAAAATGCCAAATAACTGAAAAATCATGAATTTAAGAGGTTTTCGACCCCTTCTGACCGTCGAAATATCAAGTTTCTTAAAATGTACCAGAAATAGGTTTTTCGGACAGTTTTTCCTCGGCAATTTAATAAAACAAACGATTTGAGTCGAATTTCAAAGGTTAAAATTCATTTAAGTAGAGAAATCTTAAAAAATGCCAAATAACTGAAAAAATCATGAATTTAAGAGGTTTTCGACCCCTTCTGACCGTCGAAATATCAAGTTTCTTAAATTGTACCAGAAATAGGTTTTTCGGACAGTTTTTCCTCGGCAATTTAATAAAACAAACGATTTGAGTCGAATTTCAAAGGTTAAAATTCATTTAAGTAGAGAAATCTTAAAAAATGCCAAATAACTGAAAAATCATGAATTTAAGAGGTTTTCGACCCCTTCTGACCGTCGAAATATCAAGTTTCTTAAATTGTACCAGAAATAGGTTTTTTCGGACAGTTTTTCCTCGGCAATTTAATAAAACAAACGATTTGAGTCGAATTTCAAAGGTTAAAATTCATTTAAGTAGAGAAATCTTAAAAAATGCCAAATAACTGAAAAATCATGAATTTAAGAGGTTTTCGACCCCTTCTGACCGTCGAAATATCAAGTTTCTTAAATTGTACCAGAAATATGTTTTTCGGACAGTTTTTCCTCGGCAATTTAATAAAACAAACGATTTGAGTCGAATTTCAAAGGTTAAAATTCATTTAAGTAGAGAAATCTTAAAAAATGCCAAATAACTGAAAAAATCATGAATTTAAGAGGTTTTCGACCCCTTCTGACCGTCGAAATATCAAGTTTCTTAAATTGTACCAGAAATAGGTTTTTCGGACAGTTTTTCCTCGGCAATTTAATAAAACAAACGATTTGAGTCGAATTTCAAAGGTTAAAATTCATTTAAGTAGAGAAATCTTAAAAAATGCCAAATAACTGAAAAATCATGAATTTAAGAGGTTTTCGACCCCTTCTGACCGTCGAAATATCAAGTTTCTTAAATTGTACCAGAAATAGGTTTTTCGGACAGTTTTTCCTCGGCAATTTAATAAAACAAACGATTTGAGTCGAATTTCAAAGGTTAAAATTCATTTAAGTAGAGAAATCTTAAAAAATGCCAAATAACTGAAAAATCATGAATTTAAGAGGTTTTCGACCCCTTCTGACCGTCGAAATATCAAGTTTCTTAAATTGTACCAGAAATAGGTTTTTCGGACAGTTTTTCCTCGGCAATTTAATAAAACAAACGATTTGAGTCGAATTTCAAAGGTTAAAATTCATTTAAGTAGAGAAATCTTAAAAAATGCCAAATAACTGAAAAATCATGAATTTAAGAGGTTTTCGACCCCTTCTGACCGTCGAAATATCAAGTTTCTTAAATTGTACCAGAAATAGGTTTTTCGGACAGTTTTTCCTCGGCAATTTAATAAAACAAACGATTTGAGTCGAATTTCAAAGGTTAAAATTCATTTAAGTAGAGAAATCTTAAAAAATGCCAAATAACTGAAAAATCATGAATTTAAGAGGTTTTCGACCCCTTCTGACCGTCGAAATATCAAGTCTTTTAAATTGTACCAGAAATAGGTTTTTCGGACAGTTTTTCCTCGGCAATTTAATAAAACAAACGATTTGAGTCGAATTTCAAAGGTTAAAATTCATTTAAGTAGAGAAATCTTAAAAAATGCCAAATAACTGAAAAATCATGAATTTAAGAGGTTTTCGACCCCTTCTGACCGTCGAAATATCAAGTTTCTTAAAATGTACCAGAAGTAGGTTTTTCGGACAGTTTTTCCTCGGCAATTTAATAAAACAAACGATTTGAGTCGAATTTCAAAGGTTAAAATTCATTTAAGTAGAGAAATCTTAAAAAATGCCAAATAACTGAAAAATCATGAATTTAAGAGGTTTTCGACCCCTTCTGACCGTCGAAATATCAAGTTTCTTAAATTGTACCAGAAATAGGTTTTTCGGACAGTTTTTCCTCGGCAATTTAATAAAACAAACGATTTGAGTCGAATTTCAAAGGTTAAAATTCATTTAAGTAGAGAAATCTTAAAAAATGCCAAATAACTGAAAAATCATGAATTTAAGAGGTTTTCGACCCCTTCTGACCGTCGAAATATCAAGTTTCTTAAAATGTACCAGAAATAGGTTTTTCGGACAGTTTTTCCTCGGCAATTTAATAAAACAAACGATTTGAGTCGAATTTCAAAGGTTAAAATTCATTTAAGTAGAGAAATCTTAAAAAATGCCAAATAACTGAAAAATCATGAATTTAAGAGGTTTTCGACCCCTTCTGACCGTCGAAATATCAAGTTTCTTAAATTGTACCAGAAATAGGTTTTTTCGGACAGTTTTTCCTCGGCAATTTAATAAAACAAACGATTTGAGTCGAATTTCAAAGGTTAAAATTCATTTAAGTAGAGAAATCTTAAAAAATGCCAAATAACTGAAAAATCATGAATTTAAGAGGTTTTCGACCCCTTCTGACCGTCGAAATATCAAGTTTCTTAAATTGTACCAGAAATATGTTTTTCGGACAGTTTTTC
The DNA here is from genome assembly GCA_032207245.1 of Pardosa pseudoannulata. Classification (NCBI taxonomy): domain Eukaryota; kingdom Metazoa; phylum Arthropoda; class Arachnida; order Araneae; family Lycosidae; genus Pardosa; species Pardosa pseudoannulata. The sequence continues at coordinate 38,456 of JAGEOH010000522.1, forward strand.
CTCGGCAATTTAATAAAACAAACGATTTGAGTCGAATTTCAAAGGTTAAAATTCATTTAAGTAGAGAAATCTTAAAAAATGCCAAATAACTGAAAAATCATGAATTTAAGAGGTTTTCGACCCCTTCTGACCGTCGAAATATCAAGTTTCTTAAATTGTACCAGAAATAGGTTTTTCGGACAGTTTTTCCTCGGCAATTTAATAAAACAAACGATTTGAGTCGAATTTCAAAGGTTAAAATTCATTTAAGTAGAGAAATCTTAAAAAATGCCAAATAACTGAAAAATCATGAATTTAAGAGGTTTTCGACCCCTTCTGACCGTCGAAATATCAAGTTTCTTAAATTGTACCAGAAATATGTTTTTCGGACAGTTTTTCCTCGGCAATTTAATAAAACAAACGATTTGAGTCGAATTTCAAAGGTTAAAATTCATTTAAGTAGAGAAATCTTAAAAAATGCCAAATAACTGAAAAATCATGAATTTAAGAGGTTTTCGACCCCTTCTGACCGTCGAAATATCAAGTTTCTTAAATTGTACCAGAAATAGGTTTTTCGGACAGTTTTTCCTCGGCAATTTAATAAAACAAACGATTTGAGTCGAATTTCAAAGGTTAAAATTCATTTAAGTAGAGAAATCTTAAAAAATGCCAAATAACTGAAAAATCATGAATTTAAGAGGTTTTCGACCCCTTCTGACCGTCGAAATATCAAGTTTCTTAAATTGTACCAGAAATAAGTTTTTCGGACAGTTTTTCCTCGGCAATTTAATAAAACAAACGATTTGAGTCGAATTTCAAAGGTTAAAATTCATTTAAGTAGAGAAATCTTAAAAAATGCCAAATAACTGAAAAATCATGAATTTAAGAGGTTTTCGACCCTTTCTGACCGTCGAAATATCAAGTTTCTTAAATTGTACCAGAAATAGGTTTTTCGGACAGTTTTTCCTCGGCAATTTAATAAAACAAACGATTTGAGTCGAATTTCAAAGGTTAAAATTCATTTAAGTAGAGAAATCTTAAAAAATGCCAAATAACGGGAAAAATCATGAATTTAAGAGGTTTTCGACCCCTTCTGACCGTCGAAATATCAAGTTTCTTAAATTGTACCAGAAATAGGTTTTTCGGACAGTTTTTCCTCGGCAATTTAATAAAACAAACGATTTGAGTCGAATTTCAAAGGTTAAAATTCATTTAAGTAGAGAAATCTTAAAAAATGCCAAATAACTGAAAAATCATGAATTTAAGAGGTTTTCGACCCCTTCTGACCGTCGAAATATCAAGTTTCTTAAATTGTACCAGAAATAGGTTTTTCGGACAGTTTTTCCTCGGCAATTTAATAAAACAAACGATTTGAGTCGAATTTCAAAGGTTAAAATTCATTTAAGTAGAGAAATCTTAAAAAATGCCAAATAACTGAAAAATCATGAATTTAAGAGGTTTTCGACCCCTTCTGACCGTCGAAATATCAAGTTTCTTAAATTGTACCAGAAATATGTTTTTCGGACAGTTTTTCCTCGGCAATTTAATAAAACAAACGATTTGAGTCGAATTTCAAAGGTTAAAATTCATTTAAGTAGAGAAATCTTAAAAAATGCCAAATAACTGAAAAATCATGAATTTAAGAGGTTTTCGACCCCTTCTGACCGTCGAAATATCAAGTTTCTTAAATTGTACCAGAAATAGGTTTTTCGGACAGTTTTTCCTCGGCAATTTAATAAAACAAACGATTTGAGTCGAATTTCAAAGGTTAAAATTCATTTAAGTAGAGAAATCTTAAAAAATGCCAAATAACTGAAAAAATCATGAATTTAAGAGGTTTTCGACCCCTTCTGACCGTCGAAATATCAAGTTTCTTAAATTGTACCAGAAATAGGTTTTTCGGACAGTTTTTCCTCGGCAATTTAATAAAACAAACGATTTGAGTCGAATTTCAAAGGTTAAAATTCATTTAAGTAGAGAAATCTTAAAAAATGCCAAATAACTGAAAAATCATGAATTTAAGAGGTTTTCGACCCCTTCTGACCGTCGAAATATCAAGTTTCTTAAATTGTACCAGAAATAGGTTTTTCGGACAGTTTTTCCTCGGCAATTTAATAAAACAAACGATTTGAGTCGAATTTCAAAGGTTAAAATTCATTTAAGTAGAGAAATCTTAAAAAATGCCAAATAACTGAAAAATCATGAATTTAAGAGGTTTTCGACCCCTTCTGACCGTCGAAATATCAAGTTTCTTAAATTGTACCAGAAATATGTTTTTCTTACAGTTTTTCCTCGGCAATTTAATAAAACAAACGATTTGAGTCGAATTTCAAAGGTTAAAATTCATTTAAGTAGAGAAATCTTAAAAAATGCCAAATAACTGAAAAATCATGAATTTAAGAGGTTTTCGACCCCTTCTGACCGT
>JAGEOH010000523.1:0-2500 GCA_032207245.1 Pardosa pseudoannulata
TAGAAAGCATTATTTAGAAATCAGTATTTGTAATACCTAACCACAACTTTAATATTACTCGAATTAGGATGAGGAATAGGAAAAGCATTATTAGATATCAGTTTAGAAAGCATTATTTAGAAATCAGTATTTGTAATACCTAACCACAACTTTAATATTACTCGAATTAGGATGAGGAATAGGAAAAGCATTATTAGATATCAGTTTAGAAAGCATTATTTAGAAATCAGTTTAGAAAGCATTATTTAGAAATCAATATTTGTAATACCTAACCACAACTTTAATATTACTCGAATTATTATGAGGAATAGGAAAAACATTATTAGAAATCAGTTTAGAAAGCATTATTTAGAAATCAGTTTAGAAAGCGTTATTTAGAAATCAGTATTTGTAATACCTAACCACAACTTTAATATTACTCGAATTAGGATGAGGAATAGGAGAAGCATTATTTAGAAATCAGTTTAGAAAGCGTTATTTAGAAATCAGTATTTGTAATACCTAACCACAACTTTAATATTACTCGAATTAGGATGAGGAATAGGAGAAGCATTTTCTTTTAAAATCTCTTCAGAATCGATTACTTTTGAAATGTATTTAAGAACAATTCTGATTCTCTAATTTTTATATTATATCATCCTAGGACAAAGAGGGTTAAGACAGTGCAGGAAGTTTAAGACAGGCATTGGGTTATCCAAAAAAGTTTAAAATTGGTTCTTTCGACAATGAATACAGATAAAAAAAATTGCAATTTTCAGAATTCACATTGAAATATTTTGGTATTTCTATGCCGAATTGGTATTTCTATGTCGTAAATACATACTAATATCAACCCAATGAATTACCCATTAAATTCGAATGAATTTATTTTCGTGACATTTAAAGGTCACCAAAATAAATTCATTGGAATATACTGTAATTAGCTTATAAATGTTATCTATGAACCTCATAAATGTAATTGTGATAAGTTGTTATAAGTATTATGATAAGTTTTCTTTACATACCTTAGGAGGGTTTGTTTTTAGAGGATAAATAAGGAGGGTTTGAAGAGTAGTTTAACTGACAAAACCCTTCCCTTATACAGGCCAAACAATGGCCGAATGGGCTGCTCTTCGAAACCGGAGTTAGCGGGTTCAAATACCTCTGTTGGCATGGATGTTAAATACAAATGGGAAATTTATATGGGTTTTCTATAATTTATGGACTAGCACATGAACGAAATTGCTCAAAATTTGATTGCAAAATGTAAAACAATTACAGAGTTTTTGTAAACTCTTTAAAATATTCTAGTGAGAAACAATATGACTTTCTTCCTTTCTTAGTAAATTATACACAATTTGTTATTTTGTGTCATGAGTCATCAGAATTATTATTTCTACATTCCTTTCAATATTCAAAGTTCGTTTCAATTTTAAAGGTAACTGTAGCCGGTTTGTAAATATTCGGAATCGGCTTTAAACTGAAGGTTCCGGTCTCATTAGCCCTCGTATGCAAAACAGTAGACCGTAGCACTCCCAACCAAACCAAACACCCCCTTGTACAGCGTGAACATATGCTTTTTTAAAAGTTTAACTATATTGGAAGAACAATAAAAAATAATTCTGAAAATAATATAATTAATAAATAGCTTAACAATCTATAAGTGTTTGTACACATATTTTTTGGGGTGATAAGTGAGATGAATTGAATTACTCACTGTTACAGCAAGTTTAAATACATATATTTCAAAAGAAAAAATAAATTAAATGTAGAGCTATCATCTTTTGTAAATTTAAAATGTCAAAAACATAAAAAAATCGAAATATCATTCCTGTCTCTAAAAAGTTCTTTTAAATTGCAGAAGTTCTTGATTCTACACCATTGGCTTCCATACATCACAGATGTATGAGATTGGAGTCTAATTAATTATTATAAAATTAATTAATTAAATATTAATTAATTATTATATTGATAAATAATTATAAAAAGATAAAGTAAAGTACTCTAAGAGGTAAAGTTATTTTTTTTTAAATAAAGATGTTTAATAGGTGGTTTTGCTGCGAAAGCGCTGTTGTAAAGAGTTGATAGTTTTATTTTGTACTTCTAGAGGATGATACCGGTTTTTAATGTAGTTTTTACTTCTCGAATTAATTTTTAAAATGCTCTTAAAAGTATAATTATTTTTATGAGTACCACATTCTGATAGATGAATATAATCCTGCCACAAATCAATAGGGTTGTAATGTTCCGCATATATGGTCACCCCGCTTATATGGTCAGATTTTTCTGGACCGCTGAGCTGATCATATTACCGATACAGACTGCATTTAGGTATGTTGGCGTGATATAATATTACTTCAAATTAAAATCTTCAATAGAAGCTTCAAATCAAAATCGTGCTGACAAAAAGTTACGTATTTACCAAATCATCTTCTCCTTTTATTCCTTCATTCAAGTCACGTTTATAATAAACAAACTGTAACGCCTCTTTACACTATTTCATTTTACAATTTCTACTCAT
>JAGEOH010000523.1:35000-40656 GCA_032207245.1 Pardosa pseudoannulata
ATATTTAATTAATTAATTTTATAATAATTAATTAGACTCCAATCTCATACATCTGTGATGTATGGAAGCCAATGGTGTAGAATCAAGAACTTCTGCAATTTAAAAGAACTTTTTAGAGACAGGAATGATATTTCGATTTTTTTATGTTTTTGACATTTTAAATTTACAAAAGATGATAGCTCTACATTTAATTTATTTTTTCTTTTGAAATATATGTATTTAAACTTGCTGTAACAGTGAGTAATTCAATTCATCTCACTTATCACCCCAAATAAAAATATGTGTACAAACACTTATAGATTGTTAAGCTATTTATTAATTATATTATTTTCAGAATTATTTTTTATTGTTCTTCCAATATAGTTAAACTTTTAAAAAAGCATATGTTCACGCTGTACAAGGGGGTGTTTGGTTTGGTTTGGAGTGCTACGGTCTACTGTTTTGCATACGAGGGCTAATGAGACCGGAACCTACAGTTTAAAGCCGATTCCGAATATTTACAAACCGGCTACAGTTACCTTTAAAATTGAAACGAACTTTGAATATTGAAAGGAATGTAGAAATAATAATTCTGATGACTCATGACACAAAATAACAAATTGTGTATAATTTACTAAGAAAGGAAGAAAGTCATATTGTTTCTCACTAGAATATTTTAAAGAGTTTACAAAAACTCTGTAATTGTTTTACATTTTGCAATGGAAATTTTGAGCAATTTCGTTCATAGTGCTAGTCCATAAATTATAGAAAACCCATATAAATTTCCCATTTGTATTTAACATCCATGCCAACAGAGGTATTTGAACCCGCTAACTCCGGTTTCGAAGAGCAGCCCATTCGGCCATCGTTTGGCCTGTATAAGGGAAGGGTTTTGTCAGTTAAACTACTCTTCAAACCCTCCTTATTTATCCTCTAAAACAAACCCTCCTAAGGTATGTAAAGAAAACTTATCATAATACTTATAACAACTTATCACAATTACATTTATGAGGTTCATAGATAACATTTATAAGCTAATTACAGTATATTCCAATGAATTTATTTTGGTGACCTTTAAATGTCACGAAAATAAATTCATTCGAATTTAATGGGTAATTCATTGGGTTGATATTAGTATGTATTTACGACATAGAAATACCAATTCGGCATAGAAATACCAAAATATTTCAATGTGAATTCTGAAAATTGCAATTTTTTTTATCTGTATTCATTGTCGAAAGAACCAATTTTAAACTTTTTTGGATAACCCAATGCCTGTCTTAAACTTCCTGCACTGTCTTAACCCTCTTTGTCCTAGGATGATATAATATAAAAATTAGAGAATCAGAATTGTTCTTAAATACATTTCAAAAGTAATCGATTCTGAAGAGATTTTAAAAGAAAATGCTTCTCCTATTCCTCATCCTAATTCGAGTAATATTAAAGTTGTGGTTAGTTATTACAAATACTGATTTCTAAATAATGCTTTCTAAACTGATTTCTAATAAAACTTTTCCTATTCCTCATCCTAATTCGAATAATATTAAAGTTGTGGTTAGTTATTACAAATACTGATTTCTAAATAACGCTTTCTAAACTGATTTCTAAATAATGCTTTCTAAACTGATTTCTAATAATGTTTTTCCTATTCCTCATAATAATTCGAGTAATATTAAAGTTGTGGTTAGGTATTACAAATATTGATTTCTAAATAATGCTTTCTAAACTGATTTCTAAATAATGCTTTCTAAACTGATTTCTAATAATGCTTTTCCTATTCCTCATCCTAATTCGAATAATATTAAAGTTGTGGTTAGTTATTACAAATACTGATTTCTAAATAATGCTTTCTAAACTGATTTCTAATAATGCTTTTCCTATTCCTCATCCTAATTCGAATAATATTAAAGTTGTGGTTAGTTATTACAAATACTGATTTCTAAATAATGCTTTCTAAACTGATTTCTAAATAATGCTTTCTAAACTGTTTTCTAAATAATGCTTTCTAAACTAATTTCTAATAATGCTTTTCCTATTGCTCATCCTAATTCGAGTAATATTAAAGTTTCTAAATAATGCTTTCTAGTTTCTAATAATGCTTTTCCTATTCCTCATCCTAATTCTAATATTAAAGTTGTGGTCTAAACTGATTTCTAAATAATGCTTTCTAAACTGATTTCTAAATAATGCTTTCTAAACTGTTTTCTAATAATGCGTTTCCTATTCCTCATCCTAATTCGAGTTTATATTTAAAATTGTGGTTATTATTATAAAGACTGGTTTCTAAATAAAGATAACTGTATACAAAGAATTGTTGTATTTAAACAAGCATTTTTTAATTAGAATTAAATCAGTAGACATATTGATTTTTGAAAATATAAAGAAATATGATTTCTAGTTATTACAAACTAATAAAGAAAATTCCAGCGAAATAAATCCTAAAACAACCTAAAATATTCTACAGCATCCTATTGAATTATAAATTAATTTAAAAGTTGAAATGCTAGTTAAATGATTTGTAATTCATATAACCATATTAAAAAGCTTATATAAAAAGCTTATATAAATCTTATATAAAAGCTATACAAATCTCCGCATTTCATAAAATATTAAATTAAAGCATTTCAAAAGCAGTACATAAAGCCCTAAAACTTTTGATGTTTAAACTGATAAATTATGAAAAACATTTTTATAAAACGGTTAATTAGATTTTGTTCCACGAATTTCATTAAAAATCTATTATTATTAATGAATAATTTTGAGTAGCTATTTATTACATACTTCTACAAAGAAAAAGAAGTATAGTAAATATTTCTGTGTAATACGAAAGGTTTATCTAACAGAAAATCTCAATATAAAGATAGTGCAGAGGATCTCCATATTTTCAGTCAACACATTTACCTTTAACCCTTTAGCGGACAGTGGTTTCGTAGCAAAACCACCTATTAAAGATCTTTTTTTTTAACTTTACTTTTTGGAGTACTTTACTTTACCTGTTTATAATTACTTACGGCTCCAATCTCATATATCTGTGATGTATGGAAACCAATGATGTAGAATCAAGAGCTTCTGCAATTAAAAAATAAAACTTTTTGGTGACATGGATGATTTTTTGATTTTATATATATATATATATATACATGCACATATCACACGCACACACACACACACACACACACACACACATATACACACACATATATATATATATATATATATATATATATATATATATATATATATATATATATATATATATATATATATATATATATATATATATATATATATATATATATATATATATATATATATATATATATATATATATATATATATATATATTAATATATATATATACATATATATATATATATATATATATATACATATATATATATATATAATATATATATATATATATATATTATATATATATATATATATATATATATATATAGTATATATATATATATATATATATATATATATGTATATATATATATATATATATATATATATATCTATATATATATATTATATATATATATAAACTATATATATATATTATGTTTTTGATATTTTAAATTTATAACAGATGATAGTTCTATGTTTATCTTTTTTTTTCTTTTGAAATATATGTATTTAAACTTTCTGTACTTGAAAAGTCACTAATTCAATTTATCTTACTTATGACCCCAAATAAAACTATCTATACAAACAACACTTATAAGCTGTTAAGCTATTTATTTATTATACCAGTTTAAGAATTTTCATTTATTGTTCTTCCAATATAGTGAAAGTTTTAAAAAGGCATAATGTTCAAGCTCTAGAAGGGGAGGGGTTAGTCAGTTAAACCACTCCTCAAACCTTCCTTAGGTATCCTCTAAGGCAAACCCTTCTAAGGAATGTAAAGAAAACTTGTATTTCACATTTACAAGGTTCATAGATAACATTTATTAAACAAATTACATTAAATTCCTATGAAATTATTTTGGTGACCTTTAAAGGGTTAAAAGCGAAACGAACTTTGAATTTTGAAGGGGATGTAGAAAGGATAATTCTGATGACGCATGATACAAAATAACAAATTGTGTATAATTTAGTAAGAAAGGAAGAAAGTCATATGGTTTCTCACTAGAATTTTTTAACTTTTGAGTTTACAGAAGATCTGTAATTGTTCTACATTTTGCAATCTCGTTCATAGTAATAGTTTGTAAATTATAGCAAATCCATATAAATTTCCCATTTGTATTAAAAATACTACTAATAAAAACACCTTAGCCTACTAATACCTTTACCTACAAATAAAAACACTCTTTTTAATACAAAGAAACGAATAAAAGGAACTAAGAAATCCAATTTAAAATTTTGTAAAATAAATCCAAAGAAATTAAATCAAATTCATGAGGAACGTTTAAAATATTGATGATATAGATGTTGAATTTTATCTGTGTAGAAACGTTAAAAATATCATTTAAACCAATAACAAATTCAATATGTTCAATATGTTTGTGATATCAAGTTTCCCAAACATGGTGAAATTTTTAACGTTAGGTTTCGTTTTTTACTGCCCTTCTTTTTGATCTGATTCTCTAAAGTTACATTTTTCTCTCAGTGTCACCTTATGTGATTTTCAGACACCAATATATGGTAAGAACGTCGGGCACACAGACACGAGTAGACCAAATTTCTGCTAAGAGTAAAATAACCTCTTAAAATGCGAAATCTCTCTTTAGGATGGGAAAGAAAAAGGCAATATACTACCTTTAGAAAGTTTATGCTGATATATTTTCTGATATGTCAATTTGATATACCTATAACTGTTTTGTTTTTTAAGATTTATCAAGTGATATGCTGTAAATAAATATTCTAATAAATATATTAAAAATTAATTATTTTTTGCCGGCCATTTTTAATATATGCCTATCAATATTGACATTTTAACATTTGATTATATTTATGTGTATTATAAATGATTTTTTAACACACACACACATATATATATATATATATATATATATATATACATATCATTTTACTATATACTAATCAATATTAACATTTTAAAATTTGACTATATTTATCTACATTATAACTGCTTTTTTAACATGTTCTAAATAACAATTCGTGTACACATAACTTCAGTTTAAACGAAAGATTGAACATAAATTTTTACTGTTACATTGAGCAAATATATAATTTATATATCGAACACATATATTAAAGCAACAGGATAATTTTCTAAAAATATATAATACTTAAATATCTTAAATAACTTGTTGCCAGAGCAGTAGTTTTACACTCTAGTAGAACTTACAATTTACATTACATTCCACTTAAAAGGAACATAGCAAAGTAATTTTCAAATCATTAAGTTATGCATCATTCTATGCTCTAATGTTAGGAAAGAACTGAACTATATTAATTTTAGAAGAATTTGAATATTTTTTAAGAATAAGAAATCCTTTTTTGAAATGATCCTTCAGTTCTAATTTTCATTTCCTTCTTTTAATGTCTTTAAACGCATTATTTTTTAAATTTATTGAATAGTTAATTGACACAAAATTTGCTTACGGCACTACATTGAATTAATATACAATTTTTTGATGCATTTAATTTTGAACTGAGATTTAATAATCTAACTGAAATCGAAGTATAAATAAATTTATAGCGT
>JAGEOH010000524.1:0-40630 GCA_032207245.1 Pardosa pseudoannulata
GTAGAGGAAGTAAAATGCTGCTCAACTCTTGGACAGTAAAATCTCAAATGCTTGGAATAATTTAATTTGAATTCTTTCATACATCTTCCGACTCGAAGGTTGATGAAAATTATTTTAAAAACATTGTACTTTAGAACAAAAAATTCTAATTTTTATATTATAACTAACATCTAAAAAGGGCAAAGAGCAAGTAAGAATTTTTGTTTATCATTAGAATTCAAAATATTTTTATGTTATTTATACAAAATCAATGATACAAGTGTTGATAATACTTAAGTATAGTATACCCCTTGGCAAATTTGGCAAAATTATTGGCGGTGTTTACTAAAACACAAATGTATTCTATCCATTGTATTACTTGCTTTTTTGGCTACTCTAATGAATGTAGAATGCATCTTTGTAATATAATTATATACTTTTACTTAATTAAACAAGACCACTTAGAAATTGGTCATTTATATTTATGGTTATTTCAACATTATAAAGTCAAAAGCTCCAAATTATTAAATATTAGCCATAGTGAACCATTAATGGTTCACTATATCTAACTTTTTAGGGAATAAGTGCATTTAATATATAAGAAACAGGTTGCACAAGGAGAGCTGGATACTAATATAAGATAAAAAGATATATAGATAAAAATTGTGTAGACACGGAGAGATCAGTAAAAAATGTTAAGCTAGCATGCGTAGAGCTTTATCGCCAAGCTGGTGGACGTACGTTGTTTTTGTATCAAACTCAATTCTTTAGTCTGGTGACAAAAATATCACCAGTATGAAATATCACCAATGGTGTTTGTAAGTAAAGCTATTCTAAGCTTGATTGAGCATTATAAAAAAAGAATAATATGAAAAATTAAGAATTTATTGCTACTAACTGTATTATTTTTCAGGTATTTTAAAGGACTTTTTGTTATATTTTATTATATCTTTTATATTAGATTCATTATATTTGTAGAAACTCAGTTGACTTTCAAAAATATTATTGGGAATTATTTAAGAAATTAATTCTTACAAAATTTTCGACAAATTTTATCATTTCTTATTGAAAACAGTTACTTGTTTCATAAATCTTAGCTATGTTTTAGTAAGTATATCGTGTGAATACATATTTTGCGCGTTTTCTTAGTAATATGCTTTTCCTATATGTCAAAAATTTAAAAATAGAATTTTGTATCATTTTGGTAAACGTTTATAAATGTCGACATCTGACCAACCTACTTATATGGGATTCTAACAGCAATTGTAAAAAGGCAAAATATGTTTAACAAAATAAATAGTAAAAATAATAGACATTTTAAAAATATGCTACAAATTTTGAATAGGAGAAAGGAATTCTGTAATTAGTATTTGAAAGAGACTGGGGTCGTTTTCCTTCCAAATGTTGATACCTTCAATAATTAATAAGTTAATAGTGCTTAATTCTATATAAATGGAATTAAGTACTATTAACAGGGGATTAGTAAATTTGTGGGATATTCCCCTTCAGCTTCCATTAATGAAGCAATTCTTACACATATATTAGATGTGGGGGGTAGTCTACGGTTTCTAACCTTTTATAAGTTTGCTGCATGCAATCATGTCGCAATCCGGGATATGAGTATATACCGATCTAAGAGATCATTACCTATACAAACGTTCTGTGAAGTTTGGAAGTTCTTATTTTAAAGTTACATTTAGTCCGTTTGTCGTTGGTCTACAAAACTAGGTTTTGTTATTGTTTTCACTTCTTCTCATTGATTTTGAGATAGTTAAAGCAACGTCGAACAACGAAGATGTTCTGCAATAACATTTATGAAAACATTTGTCCTTCACAAAAATTGCACAAGTACAAATTTATTATTGGAATTATCTATTGTTAGTACACTAATTCTTCAATAATTTATAACATTAATTGGGAATATGTATAACCCAGACCGAAGGCTGGGTGCGAAGCAGCTAGTCTTATATATTAAAATCTGATTGTATGTATGTATGTATCTATCTATGTATGTGCGTCTATCTCCTCATGAACCGCTGAACGCAGAAAGGCACCGAAGGTACCAAAAGACGCGGAACAATCCGGGGATGTCATTTCGCAAATTCGCTTTTCGATATTCCAATTAGTTCGAAAGATATTAACGAAAAACCGACCAAAATGGCACTTTTATTTTTCTTCACGTGCAATTCCATTGTTGACTTGGCGTCAAGAACAATGAATTAACTCTCATTGTTGGCGCCATTTCTGCCCGATATTTTGTAATATGATTGACTTTAGAGCAGAACAATCATCGCCAATAGCGGGATATTTTTGTCACTAATATATAATATTTTTGAAGAACTCACCAATACTTCTATTTGATTTATATCATTTGTATATAAATTATACATATACCTTTTACTAATCTTGTAACTTTAAAAATGATACAAATATTTATGATAGGTGAATAGTATAAATTTATAATATTAATATTTATAATATAGTCATATCAATATTATTGAAATAATAATATGCTTCTAATTTTTCTTTTAAAATAATGTATTTCTAGAAATTATAAGAGATCCCTATCTGCCGAGTCATAATGACTACTCGTGACGTCATTATGACGTCTGTGATATATCTCAACTACAATAGAGTAGCACCCAAAATATATCTAATTAAAATTAAATTAATGAATTTGAGTAACAAGCAAACGACTCACTCCATGAAACGGGTGAAATAAAATGCTTCTCAACTCGCGGACAATAAAATTTCAAGTACGTGGAATAATTTAATTTTAGTTCTTTCACACATCTTCAGATTTGAAGATTGCGAAACTATCCAAACTTTTGAAAAAATAATCTTACTTTTGCTTCTTATTCTAGGAAACATCTTACAATATAAAGTGCAGGAAATTAAAAGTTTTGTAGGTATATGAGAATTTTTGTAATTTTTGTTGTAGGTATATGAGCATTGAATTCATATGTATATAATGTGTGTGTTGCAAAATTGTTTAAATATTAATTTAAAGAATCAGTAATTATAAAATCCCACTAGTGATTCTTAATTTTGGTGCACTTTTACGTTTATTTAAGAAATTATAAGAGATGTAAATTGAGCACAGTGAAAACTTTTCCTGTAAGTTTCTGGATATACAAAGTTTATGTTATTATTTATAGTATTGTTTCTAAAATTATAGTTTTCAAAATAACATGTTTATGCAAATTAGTGGTACAATGTATGGTTATGTAACAAAAATATCGCCACTACAATATATCGCCAATGGGTTCGTTTTTAAATCTATTCCCAGCTTAATTGAGAATAATGAAACATGAAAAGTATGAATGGGAGTTTATTACTACGAACTTTATGGAGGATTATTGTAGTAAAGTATTTTTGTGTCCTATTTTATATTAGATTCATTATATTAATAGAATTTCAGTAAATATCCAATAATAGATTTGACATCAGAACTTCCGCCAACTTGGCGATAAAGATCTCCTTGTGGTAGTCTCATGTTTTCACCTGATCTCGCCGTATCCAAACAATCTGTTTCTATATTTTAATTTATATTATACTGGTATCTAACATTCCTCGTGCAACCCTTTTCTAAAATATTAAATGCACGTAATACTTAAAACATTTAGAGTGAACCAGAAACGGTTCCCTACGGTAAATTTTAAATAATTTCGAGTTGTTTGGCTTTGTAAACAGTTGAGGGATTAATATCTCATAAATATAAGTGCCCGGTTTTTAAGTGTTTTGGGCTGATTTAGAAAGAGTATATAATTCTATTACATTGGCGCAAACTACATTCATTAAAGATGCCAAAAAAGCAAGGAATACAATGTTCGGATAAAATAAATTCGCGTTATAGTAAATATCGCCAATAATTTCACCAAATATAGCCAGGTAAAATATGCCAAAAAAGTAAAAATAGAATTTTGATTCCGGTTTAGTAATCTGTTTTAAATGTCTCCATCTGACCTACTAATCTGGGATTCGAACAGCAACTGTAAAATGAAAAAATATATTTAACCAACTGAAAAGCTAAAATCATAGATAATTCATATGTATGATACAAATTTTGATTGTTAATTCGAAAATAGAAACTAATTGTACTTAACAAAGCTTCAAGTAGTTATTTGAACAAATATTTTTGACAATACAATTTAAGTATATAACCTCATACCTGGTTTACAAATGTCCTTTACATGTATAACAGTTTTCAAAGCTTATACAAATAATGTTATGTGCAAGCCAATTAAACTACACTCCCAATTAAACTATACTCACATTCAGCCAGCCATACTTTTTAATCAACCTTTAAGTTATGAGAAGTTTTTTGTGCTTGATATTCCCACGCACAATTTATGATTAAAGAAAATCCGAAATTGGACGAAATGATCGATCGCCAATAAAACTTAGCCAAGTAATACATCGCCAAATAACCTCTCAGACCTTGTACTTCAATATTTTATTGACCTACTAATCGAAATATACTTAATATTATAATATACTTAATATTTCAGAAAGTACAAAATACTTTATTTCACACTTTAACCCACATTTCTATCCTATAACACTTAACTTACTTAATGTACTAACATTAACATTAACATTTTATTCTTTCACATTTTCCAAACGTCCATTTTGATACAACAAAATGGATTTTCATTTGAAAAAATGGTGAAATTAAAATTACAGATTGCTACGATTTTATTACTGCAATTTGTTGCTAAAAATTAATATATTTTTTTTAGCAAATAGCTAAATTTGAACACTCTTACATTAAAAACTTATCCGTGAAAAAAATTTAAAACCCATATAATACTATAAATTTTGAGTTGCCCTTTCCTTTTTCCAGGGATAATTTGATCTGTTGAATAACATGAATTGATTTATTGGCATTTGAAAGGGATTGGGAAAAATTTCCTTCGAAATGTTAATAACTTCAGTCTATTAGCTGCTATTTTCCATAGGTAGCTAATTAGTTTTCATTTCTCAATAAAAGAAAAAAAATATAGCAGCAGTAATAATTAATATAAATTTTATAATAACAATCATAATTATTTATAATTTCAAAATATTTATTTCTCCGCAGCTTTGGACGGAAAGTTGCAAAGTTAATAATTTCTACGTTGCCCAGCACTGTTCGTTCTCCGAAATAAAGCGTTCATTACCGGATAGAGTGACTAAGTAAGGTTGTTTAATTTATTTTTCAAATTTCCTTTAATTTTTTCTTTCCAATGCCTAAAAGAAAAAGGGGAGTTACGGGTAATGCAGCCCGTAGACATCAAGCAATTAGCATTACCATCTAAGAATTACGATCTAAGAAAGCATTACCTTTACAAACGTTTTGTGAACTATGGAAGTTCTTAATTTATAGTTACATTTTGTCCGTTCGTCATTAGGCTACAAAACTAGGCTGTGTTATTGACTTCACTTCTTCTCATTGTTTTTGAGATTGTTTAAGCATCTCTGAACAACGAAGATGTTATACAATAATATTTATGAAAACATTTCTCCTTCACAGACACACGTAGAAATTTTTTTTTGGTTGGTTGGTTGGTTGGTTGAAGCTTAATGGCGCTAATTCCTCTAGGGACAAACTGCGCCAAACAAGATGAGGAAATAAACCAAAGACGAAATTTAGAAAAAAATTTTGACAAAAGATAAAAAGACAGGATTTAAAACAGATTAAAGTAACAAGAAAAAAAAATTACATTCAACAGAAAACACGAATACAAATTGAGTTATATACAGATTAACAAGATTTGAAAATTGAGTGAATTGAAAATATAAAGATTAAAAATTGAAAATTAGAAAATTGAAACACAAACAAAAATCAGATTTCGGTATAAAAACCAGTTTGACGAAGAAAGGGGAACAAGTTTGGATGTGGTGTTTCGCCGATGATTAAATTAAGATTCGGAGATTGATTACCAAAAAATTTTATATACAATGATTTAAAACAAACACAGGACGTTAAAATATGTGCGACTGTATAAGGAGTCTTGCAATACGCACACTGTCGAGGAGCTTCACCTAGCAAGAGATGGGCATGGGTGAGCCTGCAATGACCCACTCGTAAACGAGTGAGTATTACGTCTTGTCTCCTAGAAGGGAGTTGAGCCATTTAATTTCTAGTTTTAATTTCCCGCAGTTTATTTGAAGGAATGTTATCCCAGGAGATCTGCCATTTATCATGTAAAAGATCTTTAATATAATTTTTCAAGTCAGGGATAAGGAATACCAGTGTTCAGAAAGTCATTTGCAGACTGGTAGCTTGTGTGGTTGGTTGGTTGGTTGGTTGATTGAAGTTTAATGGCGCTAATCCTCTAGGGACAAACTGCGCCAAACAAGAAGAAAAAAAAAAGAAATTTAGAAAACAATTGAAAAAACTATAAAAAAAACAGGTTCAAAACAGATTAAACAAACTATAAAAAATAACATTCAACAGAAAAACACAATTGAAAATTGAGTTATTGAAATAAAATATTAAAAATTTGAAATTAAAATTGAAACACAAACAAAAATCAAATTTCAGTATAAAAACCAGATTGACGAAGAAAGGGGAACAAGTTTGGATGTGGAGTTTCCCCAATGATTGAATTAAGATTAGGAGATTGATTACCAAAAAATTTTATATACAATGATTTAGAACAAACACAGGACGTTAAAATATGTGCGACTGTGTAAGGAGTCTTGCAATACGCACACTGTGCAGGAGCTTCACCGAGCAAGAGATGGGCATGGGTGAGCCTGCAATGACCCACTCGTAAACGAGTGAGTATTACGTCATGTCTCCTAGAAGGGAGTTGAGGCCATTTAGTTATTTTTGTTTTAATTTCCCGCAGCTTATTTGAAGGAATGTTATCCCAGGAGATCTGCCATTTATTATGTAAAAGATCTTTAATGTAATTTTTCAAGTCAGGATAAGGTAGACCAGTGTTGAGAAAGTCGCTTGCAGACCTGGTAGCCATGTCCACAAGTTCATTGCCTTTAATACCGACATGAGAGGGAACCCAGCTAAAAACTAGCGAGATTCCCATGGAAGTAAGGTTAGTTATTGTTGTAAGAATTTTGAAAATAATAGGATTATTACAGTTATTTGATTGCAATGAATTAAGAACACTTTGGGAGTCTGTATAGATAATAAAGTTTTTACTATTGTGATTCATCAATTCTTCTAAAGCCTTCAAGATAGCAAAGGCTTCAGCAGAAAAGATGGAGAGTTTAGGATGGAGTCTGTAGCTATTGATTTGATCTTTAATAAGGTATGCACAGCTGACATAGTTAGTGGATTTTGAACCATCTGTGAAAACAGAGGTGTAATTTTTATAATATTGCTTGTGATCTTCAAAAATTTGTTGATAAATGATATTGCTAGTTGAACTTTTGTCAAATGACTTAAAGGGGTTTATTATAGTAAAAGTAGGAGTGTGCCAAGGATGTATTCCAATAGCTGTGGGTATTGTATCTATATTGTCTAAGTTTAAGATCTCTTAAAATTTCATTTATCCTTCCCTGAAACGGCAGAACACAAGAAGGTCTAGCATTGTATAATCTCTTAAGGTAATAATTGAGTGTATGTTGATGAATGGGATGGTTGATATAAGATGACGTTCTGAAGTAGTACTGAAGAGATAACATCTGTCGACGTAATTCAAGAGGAGCGTCACAGCAGTCAACGTAGAGACTTTCTACAGGAGATGTTCTAAAAGCTCCGGAACACAATCGAAGAGCGGAATGGTGAATGGTATTCAGCTTTTGAAGGACAGAAACGCGTGCTGACCCATATACAGGACATCCATAGTCCAGTTTTGAGCGGATGATGGCATGGTAGATCTTAATTAGGGAAGCGCGATCAGCTCCCCATGAGGTCTTAGAAAGGATTTTGAGGATGTTGAGCTTCCTTTCGCAATTTTTCCGCAAGTTTGTGATATGGGGTGCAAAGGTAAGTTTTTTGTCAAAAATGACGCCGAGAAAATTCACCTAATTCATAATGTTGATGTTATTTCCAAGCAACTGGATCTCTGGGTCAGTGTGCAGACCTCTTTATTTGCAAAAATGCACACAACATGTCTTTGAACTTGAAAAGCTGAAACCATTCTCGATCACCCACTTACTGATCTTGTTAACTGCAGTCTGGAGTTGTCTGTTAATAAATCTCATATCCGCTCCTTCACATGAGATATGGAGATCGTCGACATACA
The DNA here is from genome assembly GCA_032207245.1 of Pardosa pseudoannulata. NCBI lineage: Eukaryota > Metazoa > Arthropoda > Arachnida > Araneae > Lycosidae > Pardosa > Pardosa pseudoannulata. The sequence goes on from JAGEOH010000524.1 coordinate 8,178, forward strand.
AGCTTCCATTAACAGAGGGAGGTATCTCGTTCAGAATCCCATTAATTGCAATAATGAATAGAGTCACACTCAATACGCTTCCCTGAGGTACCCCTTCTTCTTGAATAAAAGTGCGAGATAGTGTATTTCCTACTCTAACTCGGAAATTTCTTAAGGCCAAAAAGTTTTGTATAAAAATAGGCATATTACCACGCAACTCTAAATTGAACAGCTGCTGTAGAACCCCATGACGCCAAGTGCGGTCATATGCCTTTTCTATATCGAAGAAAACCGACACCAAATGTTTTCTTTTAACAAAAGCATTCCGGATTCTGGTTTCCAACTCCATTATATTATCTAACGTACTCCTTCCACGACGGAAACCACTCTGAAATTTGGAGAGGTAGTTATTTTCCTCCAGGTAGTATATCAGACGAACGTTTATCATTTTTTCCAGAATTTTGCATAAACAGTTCGTCAGAGCTATTGGACGGTAGCTGAGAGGATTCGTGGGGTCTTTATCAGGTTTTAAAATGGGGATTACAATAGCCTCTCTCCACGAGGAAGGAAAGCTATGTTCTCTCCATATTCTATTATAAAGTTGAAGAAGGTTGAACATCGAAACTGAAGAAAGGTTTTTTATCATTTCGTAGGAAATATTATCCGGACCAGCAGAAGATTTATGGACTTTATTCAAGGCTCTGTTTAGTTCTAAAATGGTAAAATCAGTATTATATGGAAAGTTAAGCGAAGTTTGAAAGTTTATTGGTTTATCCTCGAGCGAGGTTTTTAAGTTTTGTAAAAGAGGCAGAGTAATTTGAACTTGAAGAAATATCAGCTAAGGATGAGGCTATTGTGTTGGCTATGTCATCAAGAGAAGTTATTAGGTTATTATTATAATTTAAAATTTGGATTTGGTTGTTTGGGTAAACGCCAGAACAGCGCTTAACTTTTACCCATAAATCTTTACTTGAAATTGAGGAAGAGATACTGCTAATATAGTTCACCCACGAATCTCTTTGGCTACGTCTTAAGGTACGGCGGAAAATACTTTTACATTTCTTATAATTTATAAAGTTCTCCGTCGTAGGATTTCTTTTAAACACGGAAAACGCTTTTCTTTTATCCTTATAAGTATTTTTACACTCTTGGTTCCACCATGGCTTTGTTTGCTTTTGAGGACGGCAGGATGATTTTTTAATAGAAATGTCAGCTGCAGAAATTATTGTTTCAGTAATATGATTCACTGCTTCATCAATGGTATTATTGTCGACCATGTCTGTTGAGATATTGGCTAGGGTACGGAATTTATCCCAATCAGCGGAACCAAGAATAAAACGAGGAACACGCTGATTGGCATTGGAGACATTATTGTGAGTTAGGATAATGGGAAAGTGATCACTATTATAGAGGTATGAATCTACTGTAAAGTTCCAAAACGGAAAAATTTGAGGACTGGATATTGCTAAATCAAGGGAGTGAAAAGTTCTTGTAGGAGTATGTAGGTAAGTAAGTTGATTTGTATTGTAGATGCACAGATCATGGTCGGATATTAGTTTTTCTATTTGACGACCCCGTTTATTAAGGTTGGGGCTACCCCACAATGGACTGTGGCCATTCAAGTCCCCAACAATAATAAAAGGGACTGGAAGTTGAGTAATAAGGTTATTAAGAGTGCTCTGAGAGATGGTATTGTTTGGAGGGATATAGAGGTTACAAACAGTTATTAGAGAGTGTATGTGTACTTGAACAGCAACTGCTTGGAGGTCAGTTTAATGTTTAAAGTTCTGGAAGGGTAGTCATGAGAAGTGAAGAGGGCAACACCACCACAAACCCTGCCCCCTTCTATGTAATCTTTTCTGGTAGTACTGTAGCGTTTTAGTTTGGCTGATTTATTGCTGTCAAGAAGGGTCTCTTGAAGTGCAAAACAAACAGGATGGTATTTATTTACGAGGTCTCTGATATCAGAGACGTGACTTTTGAAGCCATGGCAGTTCCAAGACAAAAGCGCCATTGTAAAATTTGGAGAGGAAAGGGATGGAAATTATGCAGGTTGGGTCTTAGCCCACATGCCTTCAGAGTCCGAGTGGTCTGTCAACATATCTTCTTCGGATGTGACATAACCTTTGATTGAATCGTCCTCAGCAGTTGGACGATTTTTTAAGAAGTCTTTTTTCGAAAGTTGACATTTCAAAGGTTTGTTAGAGGATTCGTCCTCGACGAAATCCTCCAGGAGATTAAAGCTTTTATTTTTTAATTTTTCTTTTAATCTTGCAGCCGTAATTTTTTGATGTTTGGGCGTGTTTTGCTTTGATGGAAAATTGCTAATCTTAGATTTAGATATAAGCTTATTAGAAACTTGTGTTTTAGGGGTTAATTTACTTTTAGGTAGGCGTTCATTTAATGGTTTTGGAACAATTACGTTTTCAACTGTAAGAGCTTTATTTTCAAATTTTGAGGGTGATCACGAGGAGATTTAGGGCTATTGGGTAAATGGCTTATTTTCAGTTTGTGTGCTTATTGTTTTGCATTGTTTTACAGCTGCAGCAAAAGAGATTCCAGGTTTGGGTGTTCTTTCTTCTACTAGTTTCCGAGCGTCTGGATAAGAGATGTTATTTTTCACTTTCAGTGCCTGTACTTCTTTTTCCAGTACCCACTTAGGGCAAGTACGGGAATAGGCAGGATGGTCTCCTTTGCAGTTGACGCATTTAGGTTTTGATTTGCAGTCAACGCCGTCGTGGCCAACTTCTGCGCAACGAGGGCAGGTAATGGAACCACGACATGATGTTTTAGAATGTCCAAAACGTTGGCATTGAAAACAACGTAATGGACTGGGAACAAAGGGACGTACAGGGCATCGAAGGTATCCAGCATTTATATGGGAAGGCAACGATGGTGTGTTGAAAGTCAGTATTATATGTTTTGTCGGCAGTATTTTGCCGTCTCGACGGATGGTAATTCGTCGTACTGCACAAACATGTTGCTGTTTTAAACCTTCCAATATATCATCATCGGGAACATTGTACAATTCTCCCTCTGATATAACACCTCTACTAAAATTTAAACTGGTATGAGGAGTGACAGTCACTAAAATTTCTCCAAATTTTGTGCATTTCATGAGATTACAGGCTTGCTTCGTGTCTGCAACTTCAATTAGCAAGACACCAGATCTTAATTTTTTCACTTTTTTAACTTGCCCGACAGTTGACGAGATACATTTATGTATCAGGAAAGGCGAGACAGCCGAAAAGCTCCCCTCCTTTCTCTGTACAATAAAAAACTTTGCCTGATCAATATTCACGTGATTAGAGTGCCCCTTTTGACCCAAGGGGAGAGGTTGTGGGGGGGTTGAGGTATCCATAATTAGAAGGAAGTTGTTCAGATCCCGGCGGCACCACCCACCATGGAGCCCAACAAGGGGATGCTAAACGCTCCCAAAAAGGGACATAAAGTCGCACCAGTGCTAACCGGGATCTATACGCGCACAGCTACCCCTTAAGCAGCCTCGACCCAATTAAAGTGCCCAGCAGGTAACCGATTGCTTGGCCCAGGCCAGTGACAAAAGTCGTCCGACCAGCCGATTGATGTAGACGGGACCATTCTACACCACCCGTTTACCCGAAGCAGGGGCCAAAGTAATGTGTTGGTTTCCCTCAATTACCAGGATCCCCCTTTCCGGGGACACGGGTCTCCACGCACGGCAAACACGTGGGTGGTTAACAAATCGCGAGATGTTGTGTTCAGAAAAGGAACACAACATATCGCGATAAGCCCTCACCTCCGAAAAGGTAACCACAACGAGGGAGAAAAAGGAAAAGGGAAGAGAAGAGAAAAAAGGAAAGAAAAGGAACAGAACAAAAGATCGCTGGGGTACCTCGGGATTGCGACACCCGTGTTTACCTAAAGTAGGTAAACCCCCTGAGGGGGACGAAGAAAGGGGAACAAGTTTGGATGTGGAGTTTCCCCGATGATTAAATTAAGATTAGGAGATTGATTACCAAAAAATTTTATATACATTGATTTTAAACAAACACAAGAAGTTAAAATATGTGCGACTGTGTATGGTGTCTTGCAATACGCACACTGTGGAGAAGCTTCACCCAGCAAGAGATGGGCATGGGTGAGTCTGCAATGACCCACTCGTAAACGAGTGAGTATTACATCATGTCTCCTAGAAGGGAGTTGAGGCCATTTAATTATCTTGGTTTTAATTTCCCGCAGTTTATTTGAAGATATGTTATCCCAAGGGACATCTGCCAAACTGTAAAAGATTTTTGATGTAATTTTTCAAATCAGGGTAAGGAATACCAGTGTTGAGAAAATCACTTGCAGACCTGGTTGGTTGGTTGGTTGGTTGAAGCTTAATGGCGCTAATTCCTCTAGGGACAAACTGCGCCAAACAAGATGAAAAAAAAAATTACAGGCTCAAAAATAGATTAAAGCAACTATAAAAATAAAACATACAACAGAAAACATGAATAAAAATTAAGTTATATACAGATTAACAAGATTTGAAAATTGAGTGAATTGAAAATTGAAAGATTAAAAATTGAAAATTAGAAAATTGAAACACAAACAAAAATCAAATTTCGGTATAAAAACCAGTTTGACGAAGAAAGGGGAACAAGTTTGGATGTGGAGTTTCCCCAATGATTAAATAAGATTAGGAGATTGATTACCAAAAAATTTTATATACAATGATTTAGAACAAACACAGGACGTTAAAATATGTGCGACTGTGTAAGGTGTCTTGCAATACGCACACTGTGCAGGAGCTTCACCCAGCAAGAGATGGGCATGGGTGAGCCTGCAATGACCCACTCGTAGACGAGTGAGAATTACGTCATGTCTCCTAGAAGGAAGTTGAGGCCATTTATTATTTTGTTTTAATTTCTCGCAGTTTATTTGAAGGAATGTTATCCCAGGAGATCTGCCATTTATTGTATAAAAGATCTTTGATGTAATTTTTCAAGTCAGGATAAGGAAGACCAGTGTTGAGAAAGTCGCTTGCAGACCTGGTAGCCATGTCCACAAGTTCATTGCCTTTAATGCCGACGTGAGAGGGAACCCAGCTAAAAACTAGCGAGATTCCCATGGAAGTAAGGTTAGTTATTGTTGTAAGAATTTTGAAAATAATAGGATTATTACAGTTATTTGATTGCAATGAATTAAGAACACTTTGGGAGTCTGTATAGATAATAAAGTTTTTACTATTGTGATTCATCAATTCTTCTAAAGCCTTCAAGATAGCAAAGGCTTCAGCAGAAAAGATGGAGAGTTTAGGATGGAGTCTGTAGCTATTGATTTGATCTTTAATAAGGTATGCACAGCTGACATAGTTAGTGGATTTTGAACCATCTGTGAAAACAGAGGTGTAATTTTTATAATATTGCTTGTGATCTTCAAAAATTTGTTGATAAATGATATTGCTAGTTGAATTTTTGTCAAATGACTTAAAGGGGTTTATTATAGTAAAAGTAGGAGTGTGCCAAGGATGTATTCCAATAGCTGTGGGTATTGTATCTATATTGTCTAAGTTAAGATCTCTTAAAATTTCATTTATCCTTCCCTGAAACGGCAGAACACAAGAAGGTCTAGCATTGTATAATCTCTTGAGGTAATAATTGAGTGTATGTTGATGATGAATGGGATGGTTGATATAAGATGACGTTCTGAAGTAGTACTGAAGAGATAACATCTGTCGACGTAATTCAAGAGGAGCGTCACAGCAGTCAACGTAGAGACTTTCTACAGGAGATGTTCTAAAAGCTCCGGAACACAATCGAAGAGCGGAATGGTGAATGGTATTCAGCTTTTGAAGGACAGAAACGCGTGCTGACCCATATACAGGACATCCATAGTCCAGTTTTGAGCGGATGATGGCATGATAGATCTTAATTAGGGAAGCGCGATCAGCTCCCCATGAGGTCTTAGAAAGGATTTTGAGGATGTTGAGCTTCCTTTCGCAATTTTTCCGCAAGTTTGTGATATGGGGTGCAAAGGTAAGTTTTTTGTCAAAAATGACGCCGAGAAAATTCACCTCATTCACAATGTTGATGTTATTTCCAAGAAACTGGATCTCTGGGTCAGGGTGCAGACCTCTTTTTTTGCAAAAATGCACACAACACGTCTTTGAACTTGAAAAGCTGAAACCATTCTCGCTCGCCCACTTACTAATCTTGTTAACTGCAGTCTGGAGTTGTCTGTTAATAAATCTCATATCCGCTCCTTCACATGAGATATGGAGATCGTCGACATACAAGTTTCCATTAACAGAGGGAGGTATCTCGTTCAGAATCCCATTAATTGCAATAATAAATAGGGTCACACTCAAAACGCTTCCCTGAGGAACTCCTTCTTCTTGAATAAAAGTGCGAGAAAAGGTGTTTCCTACCCTAACTTTAAAATTTCTTAATGCTAAAAAGTTCTGTATAAAAATAGGCATATTACCACGCATTTCTAAATCGAAAAGCTTCTGTAGAACCCCATGACGCCAAGTGCGGTCATATGCCTTTTCTATATCGAAAAAACAGACACCAAATGCTTTCGTTTTTAACGAAAGCATTCCGGATTCTGGTTTCCAACTCCATAATATTATCTAACGTTCTCCTTCCACGACGGAAACCACTCTGAAATTTGGAGAGACAGTTATTTTCCTCTAGGTAGTAGATCAGACGAACGTTTATCATTTTTTCAAGAATTTTGCATAAACAGTTCGTCAGAGCTATTGGACGGTAGCTGAGAGGATTCGATGGGTCTTTATCAGGTTTTAGAATGGGGATTACAATAGCCTCTCTCCACGAGGAAGGAAAGCTATGTTCTCTCCATATTCTATTGTAAAGTTTAGAAGGTTGAACATCGAAACTGAAGAGAGGTTTTTTATCATTTCGTAAGAAATATTATCCGGACCAGCAGAAGATTTATGGACTTTATCAAGGCTCTGTTTAGTTCTAAAATGGTAAAATCAGTATTATAGGAAAGTTAAGCGAAGTTTGAAAGTTTATTGGTTTATCTCAGCTAGGTTTTTAAGTTTTATAAAAGATGAAGAGTAATTTGAACTTGAAGAAATATCAGCTAAGGATGAGGCTATTGTGTTGGCTATGTCATCCAAGAGAAGTAATTAGAATTATTATTATAATTTAAAATTTGGATTTGGTTGTTTGGGTAAACGCCTGAACAGCGCTTAACTTTTACCCATAAATCTTTACTAGAAATTGAGGAAGAGATACTGCTAATATAGTTCACCCACGAATCTCTTTGGCTACGTCTTAAGGTACGGCGGAAAATACTTTTACATTTCTTATAATTTATAAAGTTCTCCGTCGTAGGATTTCTTTTAAACACGGAAAACGCTTTTCTTTTCTGCTTATAAGTATTTTTACACTCTTGGTTCCACCATGGCTTTGTCTGCTTTTGAGGATGGCAGGATGATTTTTTAATAGAAATGTCAGCTGCAGAAATTATTGTTTTAGTTATCTGATTTACTGCTTCATCAATGTTATTATTATTGACCATGTCTGTAGAAATATTAGCTAGGATACGGAATTTATCCCAATCAGCGGAACCTAGAATATAACGAGGTACACGCTGATTGGCACTGGAGCCATTATTGTGAGTAAGGATAATAGGAAAGTGATCGCTATTATAGAGGTAGGAATCAACTGTAAAATTCCAAAACGGAAAAATTTGAGGGCTGGATATTGCTAAATCTAGAGAGTGAAAGGTTCTTGTAGGAGAATGTAGGTAAGTAAGTTGATTTGTATTGTAGATGCACAGATCATGGTCAGATATAAGTTTTTCAATTTGGCGACCCCGTTTATTAAGGTTGGGGCTACCCCACAGTGGATTGTGGCCATTCAAGTCCCCAACAATAATAAAAGGGACTGGGAGTTGAGTAATAAGATTATTAAGAGTGCTCTGAGAGATTTTATTGTTTGGAGGTATATAGAGGTTACAGACAGTTATTAGAGAGTGTATGTGTACTTGAACAGCAACTGCTTGGAGGTCAGTGTTAATGTTTAAAGTTCTGAAAGGGTAGTCATGAGAAGTGAAGAGGGCAACACCACCACAAACCCTGCCCCCTTCAACGTAATCTTTTCTGGTTGTAGTGTAGCGTTTTAATTTGGCTGATTTATTGCTGTCAAGAAGGGTCTCTTGAAGTGCAAAACAAACAGGATGGTATTTATTTACGAGGTCTCTGATATCAGAGACGTGACATTTGAAGCCATGGCAGTTCCAAGATAAAAGCGCCATTGTAAAAATTGGAGAGGAAAAGGATGGAAATTATGCAGGTTGGGTCTTAGCCCACATGCCTTCAGAGACCGAGTATCTGTCAACATATCCTCTTCGGATGTGACATAACCTTTGATTGAATCGTCCTCAGCAGTTGGACGATTTTTTAAGAAGTCTTTTTTCGAAAATTGACATTTCAAAGGTTTGTTAGAGGATTCGTCCTCGACGAAATCCTCCAGGAGATTAAAACTTTTATTTTTTAATTTTTCTTTTAATCTTGCAGCCGTAATTTTTTGATGTTTGGGCGTCTTTTGCTTGGATGGAAAATTGCTAATCTTTGCTTTAGATATGAGTTTATTTGAAACTTGGGTTTTGGGGGTTAATTTACCTTTAGGTACGCGTTCATTTAATGGTTTTGGCATAATTACGTTTTCAACTGTAACAGGTTTATTTTCTATTTTTGAGAGTGAATGACGAGGAGGTTTAGGACTATTGGAAACGGATGGCATATTTTCAGTTTGTGTGCTTATTGTTTTGCATTGTTTTACAGCTGCAGCAAAAGAAATTCCAGGTTTAGGGGTACGATCTTCTACAAGTTTCTAGCTTCAGGATAAGAAATGTTATTTTTGACTTTAACTGCCTGTACTTCCTTTTCAAGTACCCACTTAGGGCAAGTACGGGAAAAGGCAGGATGGTCTCCTTTGCAGTTGACGCATTTAGGTTTTGATTTGCAGTCAACGCCGTCGTGGCCAACTTCTGCGCAACGAGGGCAGGTAATGGAACCACGACATGATGTTTTAGAATGTCCAAAACGTTGGCATTGAAAACAACGTAATGGACTGGGAACAAAGGGACGTACAGGGCATCGAAGGTATCCAGCATTAATATGAGATGGCAGTGATGGAGTGTTGAATGTGAGAATAAGGTGTTTAGTCGGCAGAATTTTGCCGTCTCGACGGATGGTAATTCTTCTTACTCCACAAACATTCTGCTGTTTTAATCCTTCTAATATTTCTTCGTCGGAAACGTTGTAAAGTTCTCCCTCAGAGATAACACCTCTACTAAAGTTTAAGGTGCTATGAGCAGAGACCGTCACCGAGAGTTCTCCAAATTTAGTACATTTTAGTAGATTCGAGGCTTGCTTCGTGTCTGCCACTTCAATCAGCAAGACACCAGATCTTAATTTTTTCACTGATTTCACCTCTCCGACAGATGTTGATAAGCATTTGTGAATAAGAAAAGGCGAGACAGCAGAAAAGCTTCCCTCCTTTCTCTGTACAACAAAAAATTTCGCATTATTTATATTTACATGTACATCATTGTGCCCCTTTTGACCCAAGGGGAGGGGTTGTGGGGGGGTTGAGGAATCCATAATTAATAGGAAGTTGTTCAGATCCCGGCGGCACCACCCACCATGGAGCCCAACAAGGGGATGCTAAACGCTCCCAAAAAGGGACTAAAGTCGCACCAGTGCTAACCGGGATCTATACGCGCACAGCTACCCCTTAAGCAGCCTCGACCCATTAAAGTGCCCAGCAGGTAACCGATTGCTTGGCCCAGGCCAGTGACAAAAGTCGTCCGACCAGCCGATTGATGTAGACGGGACCATTCTACACCACCCGTTTACCCGAAGCAGGGGCCAAAGTAATGTGTTGGTTTCCCTCAATTACCAGGATCCCCCTTTCCGGGGACACGGGTCTCCACGCACGGCAAACACGTGGGTGGTTAACAAATCGCGAGATGTTGTGTTCAGAAAAGGAACACAACATATCGCGATAAGCCCTCACCTCCGAAAAGGTAACCACAACGAGGGAGAAAAAGGAAAAAGGAAGAGAAGAGAAAAAAAGGCATTTGGACGCCGCTGGCTACACCTACAGCCGTCGCCCCCAGGAGATGGTTAGTAGGGTGTTAGCATTCTACATCGATGTAGTCGAGTCGTCTGACGATTGGTCAGACTCTGACTAAATCCCGCCTGTGCTCCGACGGCACCACCTTGGTGAAGTAGAGTTGACCACCACAACCATAAAAAATGAAATAAAAATGATTGGGCATTGAACTTTGTTGATCGACTTAGTAGCCTAAAGAGAAAACTACGCAAGTTGTTCTAATTCTCAAGATAAGAAATTCTCTTTAACGAAAACAGTGTCAATACGTCTATGCAATTTGAGTAAAAATATTCAAAAACATTTCTGAATTAAGTACTTTAAAAGTTAGAAAAAAAACAAATCAGATTTCAAAGTACAAACCAGTACAGCGAAGAAATGGGAATAAGCCTGGATGTGGGATTTTTCCAATGATTGAATTAAGATTAGGTGATGAATTTCCAAAGAATTTTATGCCTGATCCAAGAAGATGCAATCAAAATTTGTGGAAGCGACAAGCGAATAGATTTTATTGAAGTCCAGTGCTAAGATGGCCATCGTCTCTGGATCTTTTGTCAACCGAACTTTGGCATTTATGAGAACATACTTTAAAAACTTCTGGTACTCTTGATATTTTCTAGTAAACTCCCGTCGGACGTTTCTTGTAAACTTATATTTTGGAGTAAACTTGACATGTTATTGACCACAAGACCAACTGAAGATTTTTTTGGTTTGGTTGGAGCACTGCACTCTACTTTTTTGCTACATAAGAGTGATATAAAACCGAAAGTCGTTCTTTCTGGCTGATTCAAACGGATGTGAATATTCATGCCTGCAGTAGAATTCGAATAACGAACGCTAAATCCAAAACGTATCATCCAACCTAGTAGACCACTACTCGGTATCTTTAGATATCCTTCATTCTTTTAGTTGTAGTTTTGAATCTAAAATAAAATGCTATTATTTCGCCGTACAAGCAAATTTCGTGCAGGTGGAAAACTGAAAATATTGCATAATTATTAAATATTATTCACAAAAGTTAAGTCTACTTAAATGTAGATAATATCAATAAATGAATTAAATATTATATTGATTATATCAATACTTATATGTACACTACTTTAGTTTCGTTGTGTTTCTGGGTTTGGCCATACCTAGGTAAATTGAGGTTTTTATTGATTATGCCATAATTTGTGTATCTGTAATGGAATGTTTCGACTTGTTGCGTTTGCTTGATTGATATTTTGTTGTAATATGTACGATGCATCTCTATTATTCTAACGTTGATTCGTTTCTCGTTTTCAGCCAGCCTCTGTGCAGGTCTGGATCCCGGAGGATGTAGATAGGTTGCGGGCATTTGGACGCCGCTGCCCCCGCTACACCTACAGCCGTCGCCCCAGGAGATGGTTAGTAGGGTGTTAGCATTCTACATCGATGTAGTCGAGTCGTCTGACGATTGGTCAGACTCTGACTAAATCCCCGCCTGCCCCCTGCTCCGACGGCACCACCTTGGTGAAGTAGAGTTGACCACCACCATAAAAAATGAAATAAAAATGATTGGGCATTGAACTTTGTTGATCGACTTAGTAGCCTAAAGAGAAACTACGCAAGTTGTTCTAATTCTCAAGATAAGAAATTCTCTTTAACGAAAACAGTGTCAATACGTCTATGCAATTTGAGTAAAAATATTCAAAAACATTTCTGAATTAAGTACTTTAAAAGTTAGAAAAAAAAACAAATCAGATTTCAAAGTACAAACCAGTACAGCGAAGAAATGGGAATAAGCCTGGATGTGGGATTTTTCCAATGATTGAATTAAGATTAGGTGATGAATTTCCAAAGAATTTTATGCCTGATCCAAGAAGATGCAATCAAATTTGTGGAAGCGACAAGCGAATAGATTTTATTGAAGTCCAGTGCTAAGATGGCCATCGTCTCTGGATCTTTTGTCAACCGAACTTTGGCATTTATGAGAACATACTTTAAAAACTTCCTGGTACTCTTGATATTTTCTAGTAAACTCCCGTCGGACGTTTTTTGTAAACTTATATTTTGGAGTAAACTTGACATGTTATTGACCACAAGACCACACTGAAGATTTTTTTGGTTTGGTTGGAGCACTGCACTCTGCTTTTTTGCTACATAAGAGCTGATATAAAACCGAAAGTCGTTCTTTCTGGCTGATTCAAACGGATGTGAATATTCATGCCTGCAGTAGAATTCGAATAAACGAACGCTAAATCCAAAACGTATCATCCAACCTAGTAGACCACTACTCGGTATCTTTAGATATCCTTCAATCTTTTAGTTGTAGTTTTGAATCTAAAATAAAATGCTATTATTTCGCCGTACAAGCAAATTTCGTTCAGGTGGGAACTGAAAATATTGCATAATTATTAAATATTATTCACAAAAGTTAAGTCTACTTAAATGTAGATAATAATCAATAAATGAATTAAATATTATATTGATTATATCAAATACTTGTATTTGTACACTACTTTAGTTTCGTTGTGTTTCTGGGTTTGGCCATACCTAGGTAAATTGAGGTTTTTATTGATTTATGCCATAAGTTGTGTATCTGTAATGGAATGTTTCTACTTGTTGCGTTTGCTTGATTGATATTTTTATGTTGTAATAATGTACGATGCATCTCTATTTATTCTAACGTTGATTCGTTTCTCGTTTTCAGCCAGCCTCTGTGCAGGTCTGGATCCCGGAGGATGTAGATAGGTTGCGGGCATTTGGACGCCGCTGCCCCCGCTACACCTACAGCCGTCGCCCCCAGGAGATGGTTAGTAGGGTGTTAGCATTCTACATCGATGTAGTCGAGTCGTCTGACGATTGGTCAGACTCTGACTAAATCCCCGCCTGCCCCCTGCTCCGACGGCACCACCTTGGTGAAGTAGAGTTGACCACCACCATAAAAAATGAAATAAAAATGATTGGGCATTGAACTTTGTTGATCGACTTAGTAGCCTAAAGAGAAACTACGCAAGTTGTTCTAATTCTCAAGATAAGAAATTCTCTTTAACGAAAACAGTGTCAATACGTCTATGCAATTTGAGTAAAAATATTCAAAAACATTTCTGAATTAAGTACTTTAAAAGTTAGAAAAAAAACAAATCAGATTTCAAAGTACAAACCAGTACAGCGAAGAAATGGGAATAAGCCTGGATGTGGGATTTTTCCAATGATTGAATTAAGATTAGGTGATGAATTTCCAAAGAATTTTATGCCTGATCCAAGAAGATGCAATCAAATTTGTGGAAGCGACAAGCGAATAGATTTTATTGAAGTCCAGTGCTAAGATGGCCATCGTCTCTGGATCTTTTGTCAACCGAACTTTGGCATTTATGAGAACATACTTTAAAAACTTCCTGGTACTCTTGATATTTTCTAGTAAACTCCCGTCGGACGTTTTTTGTAAACTTATATTTTGGAGTAAACTTGACATGTTATTGACCACAAGACCACACTGAAGATTTTTTTGGTTTGGTTGGAGCACTGCACTCTGCTTTTTTGCTACATAAGAGCTGATATAAAACCGAAAGTCGTTCTTTCTGGCTGATTCAAACGGATGTGAATATTCATGCCTGCAGTAGAATTCGAATAAACGAACGCTAAATCCAAAACGTATCATCCAACCTAGTAGACCACTACTCGGTATCTTTAGATATCCTTCAATCTTTTAGTTGTAGTTTTGAATCTAAAATAAAATGCTATTATTTCGCCGTACAAGCAAATTTCGTTCAGGTGGGAACTGAAAATATTGCATAATTATTAAATATTATTCACAAAAGTTAAGTCTACTTAAATGTAGATAATAATCAATAAATGAATTAAATATTATATTGATTATATCAAATACTTATATTTGTACACTACTTTAGTTTCGTCGTGTTTCTGGGTTTGGCCATACCTAGGTAAATTGAGGTTTTTATTGATTTATGCCATAATTTGTGTATCTGTAATGGAATGTTTCGACTTGTTGCGTTTGCTTGATTGATATTTTTATGTTGTAATAATGTACGATGCATCTCTATTTATTCTAACGTTGATTCGTTTCTCGTTTTCAGCCAGCCTCTGTGCAGGTCTGGATCCCGGAGGATGTAGATAGGTTGCGGGCATTTGGACGCCGCTGCCCCCGCTACACCTACAGCCGTCGCCCCCAGGAGATGGTTAGTAGGGTGTTAGCATTCTACATCGATGTAGTCGAGTCGTCTGACGATTGGTCAGACTCTGACTAAATCCCCGCCTGCCCCCTGCTCCGACGGCACCACCTTGGTGAAGTAGAGTTGACCACCACCATAAAAAATGAAATAAAAATGATTGGGCATTGAACTTTGTTGATCGACTTAGTAGCCTAAAGAGAAACTACGCAAGTTGTTCTAATTCTCAAGATAAGAAATTCTCTTTAACGAAAACAGTGTCAATACGTCTATGCAATTTGAGTAAAAATATTCAAAAACATTTCTGAATTAAGTACTTTAAAAGTTAGAAAAAAAAAACAAATCAGATTTCAAAGTACAAACCAGTACAGCGAAGAAATGGGAATAAGCCTGGATGTGGGATTTTTCCAATGATTGAATTAAGATTAGGTGATGAATTTCCAAAGAATTTTATGCCTGATCCAAGAAGATGCAATCAAATTTGTGGAAGCGACAAGCGAATAGATTTTATTGAAGTCCAGTGCTAAGATGGCCATCGTCTCTGGATCTTTTGTCAACCGAACTTTGGCATTTATGAGAACATACTTTAAAAACTTCCTGGTACTCTTGATATTTTCTAGTAAACTCCCGTCGGACGTTTTTTGTAAACTTATATTTTGGAGTAAACTTGACATGTTATTGACCACAAGACCACACTGAAGATTTTTTTGGTTTGGTTGGAGCACTGCACTCTGCTTTTTTGCTACATAAGAGCTGATATAAAACCGAAAGTCGTTCTTTCTGGCTGATTCAAACGGATGTGAATATTCATGCCTGCAGTAGAATTCGAATAAACGAACGCTAAATCCAAAACGTATCATCCAACCTAGTAGACCACTACTCGGTATCTTTAGATATCCTTCAATCTTTTAGTTGTAGTTTTGAATCTAAAATAAAATGCTATTATTTCGCCGTACAAGCAAATTTCGTTCAGGTGGGAACTGAAAATATTGCATAATTATTAAATATTATTCACAAAAGTTAAGTCTACTTAAATGTAGATAATAATCAATAAATGAATTAAATATTATATTGATTATATCAAATACTTATATTTGTACACTACTTTAGTTTCGTCGTGTTTCTGGGTTTGGCCATACCTAGGTAAATTAAGGTTTTTATTGATTTATGCCATAATTTGTGTATCTGTAATGGAATGTTTCGACTTGTTGCGTTTGCTTGATTGATATTTTTATGTTGTAATAATGTACGATGCATCTCTATTTATTCTAACGTTGATTCGTTTCTCGTTTTCAGCCAGCCTCTGTGCAGGTCTGGATCCCGGAGGATGTAGATAGGTTGCGGGCATTTGGACGCCGCTGCCCCCGCTACACCTACAGCCGTCGCCCCCAGGAGATTTAGTAGGGTGTTAGCATTCTACATCGATGTAGTCGAGTCGTCTGACGATTGGTCAGACTCTGACTAAATCCCCGCCTGCCCCCTGCTCCGACGGCACCACCTTGGTGAAGTAGAGTTGACCACCACCATAAAAAATGAAATAAAAATGATTGGGCATTGAACTTTGTTGATCGACTTAGTAGCCTAAAGAGAAACTACGCAAGTTGTTCTAATTCTCAAGATAAGAAATTCTCTTTAACGAAAACAGTGTCAATACGTCTATGCAATTTGAGTAAAAATATTCAAAAACATTTCTGAATTAAGTACTTTAAAAGTTAGAAAAAAAACAAATCAGATTTCAAAGTACAAACCAGTACAGCGAAGAAATGGGAATAAGCCTGGATGTGGGATTTTTCCAATGATTGAATTAAGATTAGGTGATGAATTTCCAAAGAATTTTATGTACAATGATTAAAAATAAATACAAGACGTTAAAATATGTGCGACTGTATAAGTAGTCTTACAATACGCACACTGTGGAGGTGCCTCACCAAGCAAGAGATGTGCATGTGTGAGTCGGCAGTGACCCACACGAAGACGAGTGATAATCACATCCTGTCTTCTGGATGGAAGTTGAGGCCATTTAGAAATGTTTTCTTTTTACATCTCGCAATTTATTTGACTGTATGTTTACCCAAGAATCTGCCATTTAGAGTGAACTAAATCTTTGATGTAAATTTTCAGGTCAGGATAAGGAAGGCCAGTGTTCAGATAGTTTTCTGCAGACTTGGCAGCTAAATCCACAAGTTCATTTCCTTTGATGCCGACATGAGAGGGAACCCAGCTAAAAATTAACGAGATTCCCATGGAATTAAGATTGGTTATTAAAGTGAGAATTTTGAAAATAATAGGGTTATTACAATTAGGAGATATTAATGAATTTAAAATACTTTGAGAGTCGGTATAGATAATGAAATTTTTACTATTGTGGTGCGTCATTTCCTCTAAAGCCTTCAAAATAGCAAAGGCTTCAGCGGAAAATATGGAGAGTTTAGAATGTAGTCTATAGCTATTGATATTTTCTTCGATACTGTATGCACAGCTAACAAAGTTTGTGGATTTGGAGCCATCAGTAAAAACAGGAGTGTAAGTTGTAAAGTATTGTTTGTGATCTTGAAATATTTGTTGGTATATGTTATTATCAATTGAACTTTTTTCAAATGATTTAAATGGGTTAATAATAGTAAAATTAGGAGTGTACCAAGGATGAATTCTAATATCTGTGGGAATAGTATCAATATTGTCAAAGTTAAGATCTCTTAAAATTCCTTTTATCCTTCCCTGAAAAGGCAGAACACAAGAAGGTTGGTTGGTTGGTTGGTTGATTGAAGTTTAATGGCGCTAAATCCTCTAGGGACAAACTGCGCCAAACAAGATGAAAAAAAAAATTACAGGCTCAAAAACAGATTAAAGCAATTAAAAAAATAAAACAAACATAAAACACAAATAAAAATTAAGTTATATACAGATTAACAAAAATTGAAAATTGAAAGATTATAAATTGAAAATTAGAAAATTGAAACACAAACAAAAATCATATTTCGGTATAAAAACCAGTTTGACGAAGAAAGGGGAACAAGTTTGGATGTGGAGTTTCCCCAATGATTAAATTAAGATTAGGAGATTGATTACCAAAAAATTTTATATACAATGATTTAGAACAAACACAGGATGTTAAAATATGTGCGACTGTGTAAGGAGTCTTGCAATACGCACACTGTGCAGGAGCTTCACCCAGCAAGAGATGGGCATGGGTGAGAGTGCAGTGACCCACTCGGAGACGAGTGAGTATTACATCATGTCTCCTAGAAGGGAGTTGAGGCCATTTAGTTATTTTTGTTTTAATTTCCCGCAGTTTATTTGAAGGAATGTTATCCCAGGAGATCTGCCATTTATTATGTAAAAGATCTTTAATGTAATTTTTCAAGTCAGGATAAGGTAGACCAGTGTTGAGAAAGTCGCTTGCAGACCTGGTAGCCATGTCCACAAGTTCATTGCCTTTAATGCCGACGTGAGAGGGAACCCAGCTAAAAACTAGCGAGATTCCCATGGAAGTAAGGTTAGTTATTGTTGTAAGAATTTTGAAAATAATAGGATTATTACAGTTATTTGATTGCAATGAATTAAGAACACTTTGGGAGTCTGTATAGATAATAAAGTTTTTACTATTGTGATTCATCAATTCTTCTAAAGCCTTCAAGATAGCAAAGGCTTCAGCAGAAAAGATGGAGAGTTTAGGATGAAGTCTGTAGCTATTGATTTGATCTTTAATAAGGTATGCACAGCTGACATAGTTAGTGGATTTTGAACCATCTGTGAAAACAGAGGTGTAATTTTTATAATATTGCTTGTGATCTTCAAAAATTTGTTGATAAATGATATTGCTAGTTGAACTTTTGTCAAATGACTTAAAGGGGTTTATTATAGTAAAAGTAGGAGTGTGCCAAGGATGTATTCCAATAGCTGTGGGTATTGTATCTATATTGTCTAAGTTAAGATCTCTTAAAATTTCATTTATCCTTCCCTGAAACGGCAGAACACAAGAAGGTCTAGCATTGTATAATCTCTTGAGGTAATAATTGAGTGTATGTTGATGGATGGGATGGTTGATATAAGTTGCTGTTCTAAAGTAATACTGAAGAGATAACATCTGTCGACGTAATTCAAGAGGAGCGTCACAGCAGTCAACGTAGAGACTTTCTACAGGAGATGTTCTAAAAGCTCCGGAACACAATCGAAGAGCGGAATGGTGAATGGTATTCAGCTTTTGAAGGACAGAAACGCGTGCTGACCCATATACAGGACATCCATAGTCCAGTTTTGAGCGGATGATGGCATGGTAGATCTTAATAAGGGAAGTTCGATCAGCTCCCCATGAGGTCTTAGAAAGGATTTTGAGGATGTTGAGCTTCCTTTCGCAATTTTTCCGCAAGTTTGTGATATGGGGTGCAAAGGTAAGTTTTTTGTCAAAAATGACGCCGAGAAAATTCACCTCATTCACAATGTTGATGTTATTTCCAAGAAACTGGATCTCTGGGTCAGGGTGCAGACCTCTTTTTTTGCAAAAATGCACACAACACGTCTTTGAACTTGAAAAGCTGAAACCATTCTCGCTCGCCCACTTACTGATCTTGTTAACTGCAGTCTGGAGTTGTCTGTTAATAAATCTCATATCCGCTCCTTCACATGAGATATGGAGATCGTCGACATACAAGCTTCCATTAACAGAGGGAGGTATCTCGTTCAGAATTGTATTAATTGCAATAATGAATAGGGTCACACTCAAAACGCTTCCCTGAGGAACTCCTTCTTCTTGAATAAAAGTGCGAGATAATGTATTTCCTACTCTAACACGGAAATTTCTTAAGGCCAAAAAGTTTTGAATGAAAATAGGCATATTACCACGCAACTCTAAATTGAATAGCTGCTGTAGAATCCCATGACGCCAAGTGCGGTCATATGCCTTTTCTATATCGAAAAACACCGACACCAAATGCTTCCGTTTAACGAAAGCATTCCGGATTCTGGTTTCCAACTCCATTATATTATCTAACGTGCTCCTTCCACGACGGAAACCACTCTGAAAATTTGATAGGTAATTATTTTCCTCCAGGTAGTATATCAGACGAACGTTTATCATTTTTTCAAGTATTTTGCATAAACAGTTCGTCAGAGCTATTGGACGGTAGCTGAGAGGATTCGTAGGGTCTTTATCAGGTTTTAGAATGGGGATTACAATAGCCTCTCTCCACGAGGAAGGGAAAGCTATGTTCTCTCCATATTCTATTGTAAAGTTTTAGAAGGTTGAACGTCGAAACTGAAGAGAGGTTTTTTATCATTTCGTACGAAATATTATCGGGACCAGCAGAAGATTTATGGACTTTATGCAAGGCTCTGTTTAGTTCAAAAATGGTAAAATCAGTATTATAGGGAAAATTAAGCGTAGTTTGAAAGTTTATGGGTTTATCTTCGAGCTAGGTTTTTAAGTTTTATAAAAGATGAAGAGTAATTTGAACTAGAAGATATATCAGCTAAGGATGAGGCTATTGTGTTGGCTATGTCATCAAGAGAAGTTATTAGGTTATTATTGAAAATTAAAATTTGGATTTGGTTGTTTGGATAAACGCCGGAACAGCACTTAACTTTTACCCATAAATCTTTACTGGAAATGGAGGAAGTGATACTGCTTATATAGTTCACCCACGAATCTCTTTGGCTACGTCTTAAGGTGCGACGGAAAATACTTTTGCATTTCTTATAATTTATAAAATTCTCCGTCGTAGGATGTTTTTTGAACAATTGGAACGCTTTTCTCTTCGCTTTATAACAAATTTTACACTCTTGGTTCCACCATGGCTTTGTCTGCTTTTGAGGACGACAAGAAGATTTTTTAATAGAAATGTCAGCTGCAGAAATTATTGTTTCAGTTATTTGATTCACTGCTTCATCAATGTTATTATTATTGACCATGTCTGTAGAGATATTGGCTAGGGTACGGAATTTATCCCAATCAGCGGAACCTAGAATATAACGGGGAACACGCTGATTGGCATTAGAGACATTATTGTGAGTTAGGATAATAGGAAAGTGATCACTATTGTATAGGTAAGAATCCACTGCAAAATTCCAGAACGGAAAAATTTGAGGGCTGGATATTGCTAAATCTAGGGAGTGAAAAGTTCTTGTAGGGGAATGGAGGTAAGTATGTTGGTTTGTATTGTAGATGCACAGATCATGGTCGGATATTAGTTTTTCAATTTGTCGACCCCGTTTATTAAGGTTGGGGCTACCCCACAGTGGACTGTGGCCATTCAAGTCCCCAACAATAATAAAAGGGACTGGAAGTTGAGTAATTAGGTTATTAAGAGTGTTCTGGGAGATGATATTATTTGGAGGTATATAGAGGTTACAGACAGTTATTAGAGATTGTATATGAATTTGAACAGCAACTGCTTGGAGGTTTGTACTAATGTTTAAATTTCTTACAGGGTAGTCATGAGAAGTGAAGAGGGCAACACCACCACAAACCCTGCCCCCTTCAATGTAATCTTTTCTGATAGTACTGTAACGTTTTAATTTGGCTGATTTATTGCTGTCAAGAAGGGTCTCTTGAAGTGCAAAACAAACAGGATGGTATTTATTTACGAGGTCTCTGATATCAGAGACGTGACATTTGAAGCCATGGCAGTTCCAAGATAAAAGCGCCATTGTAAAAATTGGAGAGGAAAAGGATGGAAATTATGCAGGTTGGGTCTTAGCCCACATGCCTTCAGAGTCCGAGTGATCTGTCAACATATCCTCTTCGGATGTGACATAACCTTTGATTGAATCGTCCTCAGCAGTTGGACGATTTTTTAAGAAGTCTTTTTTGGAAAATTGACATTTCAAAGGTTTGTTAGAGGATTCGTCCTCGACGAAATCCTCCAGGAGATTAAAACTTTTATTTTTTAATTTTTTCTTTTAGTCTTGCAGCTGTAATTTTTTGATGTTTGGGCGTCTTTTGCTTGGATGGAAAATTGCTAATCTTTGCTTTAGATATGAGTTTATTTGAAACTTGGGTTTTGGGGGTTAATTTACCTTTAGGTACGCGTTCATTTAATGGTTTTGGCATAATTACGTTTTCAACTGTAACAGGTTTATTTTCTATTTTTGAGAGTGAATGACGAGGAGGTTTAGGACTATTGGAAACGGATGGCATATTTTCAGTTTGTGTGCTTATTGTTTTGCATTGTTTTACAGCTGCAGCAAAAGAAATTCCAGGTTTAGGGGTACGATCTTCTACAAGTTTCTTAGCTTCAGGATAAGAAATGTTATTTTTGACTTTAACTGCCTGTACTTCCTTTTCAAGTACCCACTTAGGGCAAGTACGGGAAAAGGCAGGATGGTCTCCTTTGCAGTTGACGCATTTGGGTTTTGATTTGCAGTCAACGCCGTCGTGGCCAACTTCTGCGCAACGAGGGCAGGTAATGGAACCACGACATGATGTTTTAGAATGTCCAAAGCGTTGGCATTGAAAACAACGCAATGGACTGGGAACAAAGGGACGTACAGGGCATCGAAGGTATCCAGCATTAATATGAGATGGCAGTGATGGAGTGTTGAATGTGAGAATAAGATGTTTAGTCGGCAGAATTTTGCCGTCCCGACGGATGGTAATTCTTCTTACTCCACAAACATTCTGCTGTTTTAATCCTTCTAAAATTTCTTCTTCGGAAACGTTGTAAAGTTCTCCCTCTGAGATAACACCTCTACTAAAGTTTAAGATATTATGAGCAGAGACCGTCACCGAAAGTTCTCCAAATTTAGTACATTTTAGTAGATTCGAGGCTTGCTTCGTGTCTGCCACTTCAATCAGCAAGACACCAGATCTTAATTTTTTCACTGATTTTACCTCTCCGACAGATGTTGATAAGCATTTGTGAATAAGAAAAGGCGAGACAGCAGAAAAGCTTCCCTCCTTTCTCTGTACAACAAAAAATTTCGCATTATTTATATTTACATGTACATCATTGTGCCCCTTTTGACCCAAGGGGAGGGGTTGTGGGGGGGTTGAGGAATCCATAATTAATAGGAAGTTGTTCAGATCCCGGCGGCACCACCCACCATGGAGCCCAACAAGGGGATGCTAAACGCTCCCAAAAAGGGACATAAAGTCGCACCAGTGCTAACCGGGATCTATACGCGCACAGCTACCCCTTAAGCAGCCTCGACCCATTAAAGTGCCCAGCAGGTAACCGATTGCTTGGCCCAGGCCAGTGACAAAAGTCGTCCGACCAGCCGATTGATGTAGACGGGACCATTCTACACCACCCGTTTACCCGAAGCAGGGGCCAAAGTAATGTGTTGGTTTCCCTCAATTACCAGGATCCCCCTTTCCGGGGACACGGGTCTCCACGCACGGCAAACACGTGGGTGGTTAACAAATCGCGAGATGTTGTGTTCAGAAAAGGAACACAACATATCGCGATAAGCCCTCACCTCCGAAAAGGTAACCACAACGAGGGAGAAAGGAGGAGAGAAAGAAGAGAAGAGAAAAAAGGAAAGAAAAGGAACAGAACAAAAGATCGCTGGGGTACCTCGGGATTGCGACACCCGTGTTTACCTAAAGTAGGTAAACCCCCTGAGGGGACAAAGGTACGCGAAAGCGACAAAGTGTAACCTAAAAGAAAAGAAAGAGAGATGAAAGAAGGTGGATGAGAAGGTTGAAAAATTTGGAAGAAAATTTAAGAACAGTGCAAAGTATATGAAAAAAAACATATTTTTACCCACCAGATGGGAAGTAAAAAACATTATAGAGTTCTCTCAGAGATATTTATGAAATTTAAAGTTTTATGAGCAGTGACAATTACTTCAATATCTGCAAATTTGGTACATTTTAATAGATTTGACGCTTGTTTTGAATTTGTAACCTCAATAAGCAAGAAAGAGTTTATGGGAAAAGCATAAAAGAAGTCTACCAAAGGAAATAAAGACCAGTTCATTGATGAAAAGGGTTGCGTGTGTTCTTCTCTCGAAAGAAAAGTGAAAGAAGAAAGTGAAAGAAGAAAAGAAATATATTCGCAGAAAATGGATTGATTTAATTTTATTCTACATCTATTCCACTGTAATTGTTTGACAGTCTATGGAATACATTTGAAAAAAAGGTATTAAAATAAAAATTGAAAATACCTGAAAGATAAAAAATATATTGATCTGTATAAAATTAAAAGAAACAAATCATTAAAATGATTAAATTAAGATTAGGAGATTGATTACCAAAAAATTTTATATACAATGATTTAGAAACAAACACAAAACTTTAAAATATGTGCGACTGTGTAAGGAGTCTTGCAATACGCACACTGTGAGGAGCTTCACCAGCAAGAGATGGGCATGGGTGAGTCTGCAATGACCCACTCGTAAACGAGTGAGTATTACGTGTCTCCTAGAAGGGAGTTGAGGCCATTTAATTATCTTGGTTTTAATTTCCCGCAGTTTATTTGAAGGAATGTTATCAGGAGATCTGCCATTTATCGTGTAAAAGATTCTTTGATGTAATTTTTCAAGTCAGGATAAGGAAGACCAGTGTTGAGAAAGTCACTTGCAGATGGTAGCCATGTCCACAAGTTCATTGCCTTTAATGCCGACATGAGAGGGAACCCAGCTAAAACTAGCGAGATTCCCATGGAAGTAAGGTTAGTTATTGTTGTAAGAATTTTGAAAATAATAGGATTATTACAGTTATTTGAATGCAATGAATTAAGAACACTTTGGGAGTCTGTATAGATAATAAAGTTTTTACTATTGTGATTCATCAATTCTTCTAAAGCCTTCAATAGCAAAGGCTTCAGCAGAAAAGATGGAAAGTTTAGGATGAAGTCTGTAGCTATTGATTTGTTCTTTAATAAGGTATGCACAGCTGACATGTTAGTGGATTTTGAACCATCTGTGACAGAGGTGTAATTTTTATAATATTGCTTATGATCATGATGTAAAGCAAAAGAAAGAGAATTTAAATAAAAGGTATAGTCTCTTTAAAGATTTGGAAGTGTTATGTCGTCAACTGAAAATTGTATCATTGTGTTTGTGCACTCAAATATTTTTATTTATCACGGACAAGGAAACACCTGGTGATTATATAAGAAATACCATTGATTATGAGAGTGGAATAAGGTTAGAGATTTACAGAATAGGTATTCCCAGTTATTGGGAAGATTTCCTGATTACTTCACACATTTTCAATCAAACGTGATTCTTTGTCTATTCTAAGGATCGACTTTTATTTGTTAAATAAAAAAGGAGAAGAATTCCAGTGAACATATAATATGCTAGGAGAGGTAGCTAAGACGTTTTGAAGGACTAACATAGAAATGATGGAGTATAATAAATATCTAGTCTTGCGAAGAGAAAACCCAAGTTATACAAAAACAATTCTTTGCACAAGTTCCAATCAATATAATCCAAGACAGTGTGTCTAGTAGCTCGAAATCAGTGATGAATTAGAAAATACCTGGCCAAGGACTTATGATAAAACGAATACAGGAATCTACTTCGTTTCGAATTTCAATACATTGACAATGAGGTTATAACTGATTCATTGATATATGGAAAAATCGCAGTCAAAGGTATATAAATATGTCAAGGAAATGAGAACAGAATTTGTACTATAATAGTGATCATTAAAATTTTTCAATGCAGTTTAGTTCAATGTTTAGATGTTCGCCATATTCAGATCATCCTTGCGAAGGCCGAGAACACCTTTTTTTCTTTCTCCCTTTGCAGCTAGTATAATTAAAATTCATTCCAATTTAGTTCCTCATAAGAAATATTAGAATATCTCCATGCGATCAATTATGTTTTAAACTTAAAAGATCAGCATAGGCGGAGTCTGTGGAACAAAAAGATTCATAGTTTAGGTTTCCTGATTCCGTGACATAGCTTTAACATGGTGGAGCCATGTCTGAAAGGATTGGTGTGTTGCTAATATGTTTTTTCCAGTCCGACAAGGTCATCTTAAGGGGTGATTTTGCTCCCTGAATTGTTTAAGTGAGAGTGCGAAGAGTATCGTCTAGCTGCGTCCTTTAAGTGGCGTTACTTAGCAGTACACCTGACATACGCTAAACCTTCTCAAAGATAAAGAAAAGATTCAGATTTTTTCCCGCTTTAAAAGGATAAAGAGCTGATTGTATGTGAGGTAGTCATTTCAAGTTAACGATAACGTTTTTAAATTTGATTGAGTTCCGGAACGAATGACGGTAGTGTTCTTCAAATTTGCAAACTCTGTTTACACATTGCTCTATTTATAATAAACACTGTGGAGGATCTTCACTCAGCAAGAGATGGACATGGGTGAGTCTGCAATGAACTCGTAGATGATGAGTATTGTTTGTCTCCTAGAAGAGTTGGGAACTTGTTAATTTAATTTTACTTCTCTCAATTTATTTGACGACACGTTATTCCAACAGTTTGATTTAGCATGTATTAATCTTTGATGTAATTTTTTAAGTCGGAATAAGGAATAAGATTAATGTAATTGTAGCAGATTTTTCAGTTTTATCTACAAGTTCGTTGCCTTTGATACAATGAGCGGGAATCCAGCAAAATTAACGAGATTCCATGTTTGATAAGGTTAATTATTGTATAATTTTAGCAAATTTATTATGGAAGGAAGAAAGGTTTTTTATCATTTTGTAGGATATATTATCAGGACAGCAGAAGATTTATGAATGTTTATGAAGGTTCTATTTAATTCAATAATGGTAAAATCTGTATTGTAAGGAAAATTTTCTTTTGTTTTGAAATTTATGGGGTTTTTCTCGAGAACGGTTTTGAGTTTTATAAAAAAGGTGAACTATTTAAGCAGAAAGAGATTGGCTAATGATGAGGCTATTGTGTTGGCTATGTCATCAGGAGAAGAAATGGAGTTATTATTACATGTAAAATGGGAATCTGATGGTTTGGGTAAATGCCATAACAACGGTTAACTTTATCCCATAAGTCTTTACTAGAAAGGGTGTTAGAAATACTATTAACATAGTTAATCCACGAATCTCTCTGGTTACGTCTTAAAGTGCGAGGCGGAAAATACTTTTGCACTTTTTATAATTTATGAGGTTTTCAGTGGTAGGATTTCGTTTAAACACTGAAAACGCTTTTTTTTCCTTATATGTTTTGCACTGTTGGTTCCACCATGGCTTTGTTTGCTGTGAGGACGACATTTTTTTAATAGAAAGATTAGCGGCAAAAATTATTGTATCAGTTAACTGTTTCACTGCTTCGTCAATGGTGTTATTTACAACCATTTCTGCAGAGATAGTAGCAAAGGTACGGAATTTATTCCAATCAGCGGATTTAAAAATATAACGAGGTACCCGCTGTTGATATGGGAGCTATTTTATGAGTTAAGATAATAGGAAAGTGGTCACTATTAAAAAAGGTACGATTCAACATGAAATTTCCAAAAAGGGAAAACTTCAGGGCTGCAGATTGCTAAATCCAGAGAGTGAAAGTTCTTGTGGGAGATGTAGGTAAGTACTGGTCTATTGAAATGCAGAGATCATGGTCGGAAATTAGTTTTTCAATTTGACGACCTCTTTTATTAAAGTTGGGGCTACCCGATAATGGACTGTGGCCATTCAGGTCGCCGACAATAATAAAAGGAGCAGGAAGTTGTGTAATTAGGTTATTTAGAGCATTTTGATTTATGTTAACATTTGGAGGAGATAGAGGTTACAGACAGTTATTAGAGTATATATGTATCTATACAGCTATGGCTTGGAGCTCAGTGTTAATGCTTAAAGTAGTTGAAAGGGTAGTCATGAGACGTGAAGAGGGCTACACCACCACAAACCCTGCCCCCTTCGACGTAATCTTTTCTGAATGTTGTATAACGTTTTAATTTCGCTGATTTATTGCTGTCCAGCATTGTCTCTTGGAGTGCAAAGCAAAAAGGTTGGTACTATTAACGAGGTCTCTAATATCAGAGACGTGACTTTTGAAGCCATGGCAGTTCCAAGACAAAAGCGCCATTGTTAAAAGTGGGAGAAAAGGAATTCAAGTTAGGCAGGTAAGGTCTTAGCCCACATGCCCTCTGTCGGAGATATCTGTCAACATTTCCTCTTCAGAAGTAATGTAGACTTTAATTGAATCTCCTCAGAATTTGGATTTTTAGAAATCTTTTTTAAATTTGCATTTTAAAGGGTTTAGAAGATTCGTCGTCGAAATCTTCCAGAAGTTGAACACTTTTATTTTTTATTTTTTCTTTCAGTCTTGTTGCTGAAATTTTTGTTGTTTAGGAATTTTTGTTTAGGTGGAAGACTTGAAGCCTTCGATTTTAGCCTTTAGTAGAAGCATTAGTTTTGGGGGTTAGTTATTTTGGTAAACGTTCATATTGGTTTTTGTACATAATATTTTCAACTGTAGAGGTTTATTTTCAAATTTTGATGGGGAGCACGAGAAGATTTTGGACTATTGTAGCCAATGGCTTATTTTCAGTTTGGGTACTTATTGATTTGCTTTGCTACAGCTGCAGCAAAGGTGATTCCGGGTCTAGGAGTACGTTCATCAACACGTTTCTTAGCCTCGGATATGAGATGTTCTCTTTCACTTTTACTGTTTGTATCTCTTTTAGTATCCACTTAGGGCAAGAACGTGAATATGCAGGATGGTCTCCTTTGCAGTTGATGCATTTAGGTTTTGACTTGCAATCAACGCCGTCGTGGCCAACTTCTGCGCAACGAGGACAGGTAATGGATCCACGACATGATGTTTTAGAATGCCAAAACGTTGACATTGAAGCAACGCAATGGACTAGAGACAAAGGGGCGTACAGGACATCGCAGGTATCCTGCATTAATATGTGAAGGCAGGGATGGAGTGTTGAAGGTTATAATTAAATGCTTTGTTGGTTGTATTTTTCCATCGCGACGTATGGTAATGCGGCGAACTCCACAGACATGCTGTTCTTTTAGACCCTCAAGTATCTCTTCTTCGGGAACATGATACAGTTCTTTTCTGAGATTACACCTTTACTGAAGTTTAAAGTGCTATGTGCAGTTATTTTTACAGGAATATTACCAAATGTGTTTAATTTCATTAAATTCTTAGCTTGTTTCATATCTCCCACTTCAATAAGGAAGATTCCAGATCGAAGTTTTTTGATCGATTTGGCATTTCCGACTGCAGATATGATGCATTTGTGTATGAGAACAGGGAAGACAGCCGAAACGTTTCCCCCTCTCTCTGCACAATGAAGAATCTAGTATGTTATTATAATCTATATTAACAAAGTGCCCCTTTTGACCCAAGGGGAGGGGTTGGGGGGTTTTGAAGAATCCATATTAAAGGAGAAGGTGTTCAGACCCTGGCCGCACCACCCACCATGGTGCCCAACAAAGGGGTGCTTAATACGCTCCCAAAAAAGGGACAAAACGTCGCACCAGTGCTAACCAGGATCTATACGCGCACAGCTACCCCTTAAGCAGCCTTGACCCATTAAAGTGCCCAGCAGGTAACCGATTGTTTGGCCCAGGCCAGTGACAAATGTCGTCCGACCAGCCGATTGATGTAGACGGGACCATTCTACACCACCCGTTTACCCGAAGCAGGGGCCAAAGTAATGTGTTGGTTTCCCTCAATTACCAGGATCCCCCTTTCCGGGGACACGGGTCTCCACGCACGGCAAACATGTGGGTTAACAAATCGCGAGATGTAGTGTTCAGAAAGGAACACAACATATCGCGATATGCCCTCACCTCCGAAAAGTTAACCACAACGAGGGAGAAAGAGGAAAAGGAAGAGAAGAGGAAAAAGGAAAGAAAAGGGAAGGAACAAAAGATCGCTGGGGTACCTCGGGATTGCGACATCTGTGTTTACCTAAAAAAGGTAAACACCCTGAGGGGAGTTATTATTTGAATATAAGATTTGGGGATTTTTTTATACCTTTGAAATAATTTAATATACCAAATTTAATCAAAATTGGAGATAGTTAAGTAGAAACCTTTCGTTGATTTGGTATGGAATTACTCTATAATGAACAATTGCTTTAAATTCAGTGATTTAAGATGAGAACCGAGTATCATTAGAGTTCAAAAATCTCTGTTACAAGATGAAATCTTTCTACATGATCAATGAATGAAAACAAAACCTCCAACATGGATTATAAGGAATCACTATTCCTATCATGTTGAAACAAAAAATCTCCTAGACTTTGTACTGATGTAAAAGGATAAATACTTAGCCAGATGTATGAGTCAAATAAGCATGTTGTACAGAGAAAATGGATAGGAGGGAGAAATAATAGTTGACAATTTATACAGTGCAGGAGATCATATTTTAACTAATCTGGCTAATCGAAGTTACTATTTAATCAAATTAATAGAACCTGAATGCACGGAAAAATGGAATCAATTAAGTCAGAATGACCGATAAGCCCTATCCTGTGAGGCACTTTCGGACGCTGGGATCATACTTATGTTAATTATTTACTCGGGCTAAAAAAAAAACTTAGAAAAAAGAGTGAATGAAGACTTAAATATTATTGTGGATTATGTAAACTGCTTAGCAATTCATCTTACATAGTTCTCAAACATTTTTATAAAAGAAACGAAGGTGGTAAGCTACCTGTGAAGAATTATTATGAAGTTCTGCACTCAAAAAATGTATTGATCAAGTAAGGTCACTAGTAAGGCGATTGAAGATTTTGTTCACAAATGGCATACCTTAGAGTAGTAACTACCGTGAATTAATATTCCAGAAACAATCGATTCGACAAACTTATTTAGTGACAAAGTACATTCTTTAAGTAGACGTAATTTTCTTAACCACATTAAAAATAAAACTTATTAGAGCAATACAGGAGGTTATGGGAACCCGTATAACGACGGCCAAAATACCTAATATTTTAGAGCTTTTACAAGAATGATAATGGATTTAAATGGAATGAATAGGAAGTAAAGCAAGAGAAAGATAATTAAAAATAGAAGGTATACTCTCTCTTTAAAGATTTGGAAAGTGAGGTTATATTTTGTCGTCGTAACTGAAAATTGAATTAAAAATCATCTTGACCCTCGTTTTGTGGACTTTCAATGGCCGAGGATCTAACCACTGTGACTCAAATATTTTATTTCTCCAACCGCCGGACAAGGAAATGCATGTGGATTATATAAGAAATAGCATTGATAACACAGGCATACAAAAATTTTTTTAGTTTTGGTGCCTAGGATTTTAAAACTGGATTTAGCTATGTTTGGGACGCTGAAATAAGCGTTTTTTATTGTGCAGTACTACAGGAAATGAGAACCACATAGCTCCGGAAAAATCCACCAGATAGACTAAACATCCGATAATGTATGAGACCTTCAAAGCTTCAACTACAGTTAAAATACTTTTTGAGTTGAATAAACAATTTTTAAGTAATAAAGTAACTACTTTTTGAGTTTAGTTTGAGATTTGCAGTCATGCAAGGTAGATAGGAATTAGCCTCATGTAATATTTGAGTTCAGGAAAGAGGTATTATAAAATTAACCTAAAACGTACTATGTTGCAGATTGTTGTACTTGTATCGATAAATAGAAATAAAATGAGTTCAATTAGAAGAAGTTTTGCAAATCATCATGATGTGTTTTGCTACATATGAGGAGAATACGTGTTAAAATAAAACAGAAAAACTGTTAGTGACTTTGTGAGTTTTACTCTGACCCGGTCGAAGCCATACAGATCTGAAAAACCGGTCGCCACGACGTAACCACAACACCACAGGGTGCTTGCTGACCTACGAGAGGCTCCGTCATGGCTCGAAATTAATTTAAACGACCCCAGTAAGGAACAACACTACAAAAGCAAGTTCAGGACTACCAGGGAAGTCTTAAGAAAGATCACTCAGGAAACCCCGGGTTCGTGACACCCGAGTATACCTAAAGGAGGTATACCCCTTGAGGTTTTCAGACGGCTATCATTGGCCTAGGAGGGACACTCCTAGTTACCAGGGGGCGCCACGAGGAGGCTGATAGCTGTCCTAGGTGAGGTACCGTAGTACAACACCCTGTTGCTTATCCCCAGAGCCGCGCCGAGACACGACAAAGGTGAATCACTGCAACACCCCCCTTAGTGACTTTGTAAAAAGAACTTATCTTGGATACTTTGGTGTTAAGCATGGCGATCAAGATAAAATGTGGGCAAAAGAATAAGGTCTGTAAACGTTGTACAATACATTTACAACAGTGGGCTACTGGAAGAAAAAATGTCTTAAATTCGGCATACCTATGGTTTGGAGAGTATCCCAAAACCACTGCGATGACTGTTATTTCTGTCTAGTAAATATTACTCGAATCAATCGAAACAACCATTGCAAATGGAATTATCCTGATTTACTCTCTGCAAAACGTCCAATACCTCACTCAGAGGAAGTGCCCATCCCAACGTTTCACACACTACTAAAAGAGTTGTCATTCTGGTTACTCTTCTGATACTAATGACAATGACAGTGATTACGAGTGAAAATTTTCAATTCCTCAATATTTCAACCAAGATGAGTTATTTGACGTTACCAGAGATCTCAACCTGTCAAAAGAAGCTTCTGAATTATTGGCTTCCAGGTTGAAGGACAAAAATATACTGGAACAAGTAACAAAAATTACCTTTTACCGTACAAGAGAAAAGGATTTGCTACCACTTTTCTCTCAAGAAAATAATCCTGTATTTTGCCATAAAATTAGAGCATCCTGGAAAAAATTCGTCTTCCTGATTTTCCAGATGATTGGCACCTATTTATTAATAGCTCAAAGCGAAGTTTGAAATATGTCCTTCTCCACAATGATTACAAATATGGCTCAATACCCATTGCTCATTCAGCGAGAATGAAAGAATATAGCACAATAACTTTGGTCTTGGAGAAGATAAAAGTATCATGAACTTAAATGGGTAATTTGTGTGGACTTAAAAATGGTAAACATTCTCCTTGGACAGCAAAGTGGCCACACCAAATATCCTTGCTTCTTGTGTCTCTGGGATAACAGAGACAAAACACACCACTGCTTTCAGAGTGGCCCAAGAGAAAAAACATGAACTTTGGATTGAGTGTATGTTGATGAATGGGATGGTTGATATAAGATGACGTTCTGAAGTAGTACTGAAGAGATAACATCTGTTGACGTAATTCAAGAGGAGCGTCACAGCAGTCAACGTAAAGACTTTCAACTGGAGATGTTCTAAAAGCCCCGGAACACAAACGAAGAGCGGAATGGTATTCAGTTTTTGAAGGACAGAAACGCATGGTGACCCATATACAGAACAT
>JAGEOH010000525.1:0-40538 GCA_032207245.1 Pardosa pseudoannulata
TTTATAAGTCACCTATGACTCTCGAGATTCCTAATTCGTTGCAAGGATATTCGACTCGTTTATTCCTTTCCGATACTCTAGAATTCGCGGCTCGCTTTTCGGAGTATCCCACGTAGATTGTGTTTCCTACCGCGGCCGATAGATGGCTGCACTAGACGGCGCATCTCAGAAACCGCGGTTCGGACTTTCGAGACTCGTTTCTGGCCTTTTGAATGGCACCCGAGAGGAGGCTTTTCGCTACGACTTCAGACTACCTTCAATAATTAAATTAGCATCCTCCGGTCCTCGATTTCGCGATTAATTATCCGATATCTTATTGCCGTTCGCGCTCGCAGAACTTCTGGCCTAGCGGGCTTGGCCCGGGCAGGTCGGACGACGAGCTCCGGTGCGACGGCTTTTCGCAAACTTCGCCTGCCCTCCCTACTTCCCACGACGCCCAAAATTGCTTCTCCTGCCGCCGTGGAGGCGAGGGCGAGCGACCTCGCGGAGGAAAAAAGTTAATATAACAAAAATTATAACACTTACAGCTACCAATTCAAACTCTAAGGAAGCTATATTCGTGCGAGAACACATATATCTTCACGCGCGCACCCAAAAAATATAATATATGCGCCTAAAGGCTCCCCGATGTCTATATATCGGCACTACATAAAACCCGAGGAAAGCACTCTTTTCGATTTTTTCTTTCGTTTTCAGGTGCAGCTCTTCAGGGAGATTTCATATCCCGAAATGTCGGCGACCTGGTCGTGGTGGCTAGGACGATATATCGCTTCGATTTCAAGTCGAATTCTCATAAACCTCGGGTATCATTTATTTTGATTCCCACGACAGCGTATTTATTTTAATTGACCTCAGTTATCCTCTTTATTAATATTATTATTACTATTATTATTATTATTCGTGTCCGGCAGCGTAAGGCTAGCAAGCGAAAGGAAAGCACTCCTTTATACTAAATTTCATGGCCCTGAAAAGGGCCTTTTTTTTTTATTACACAAGTCCTCGTTTACTTAGAGCCACTGTACTTCGACAGGGCCTTGGTTCCTTCAGAAACGGCGTGCTTAGCCAGCTCGCCGGGCATCAAGAGTCGGACAGCTGTTTGGATTTCTCCGCTGCCTATCGTCGACCGCCTGTTGTACTGAGCGAGTCGAGACGATTCGGCAGCAATGCGCTCGAACATATCATTCACGAAATTGTCGAGGATCGACATACATCTGCTGCTGATACCGATATCGGGGTGGACCTGCTTCAAAATTTTGAAGATGTAGCGGACGAAGGATTCTTTCCTCCGCTTCATCCTCTTTTTTTTATCCACAGTCCACGCAGATTTCGGCAAAGTACAGGCCATAACGAGACGTTAACAGTTCGAAATGATAAAAAATTTTGGAAAAAGAGGTCTTTTATACCCCTTTTGCGGATCCAGAGCGTCCTCCAATCAATTTCCGTTTTAAATTCTCCTCCCTCCCCCCTTGCGTCCCTCCGAATTAACTCAACGATTAGTAGAGGGAAAAAAATTAAGAACAGTAAAGGTACTGCTGCCATTTAATTTTTATGGAGGAGAACGGCAAGCTCTTTAAACTGACACACAAGCCCCCCGCGTGAGTAAACAAAGTTTCGAACGTCAACGGCCATACCATGCTGAAAGTACCGGTTCTCGTCCGATCACCGAAGTCAAGCAGCATCGGGCGCGGTCAGTACTTGGGAGGGTGACCACCTGGGAACACCGCGTGCTGTTGGCATACTTTTATTTTTCTCTCGTCAGTTTGAAAGGAATTCCGACTCGAAACGAGGCCGATATATCGTTTATAATTTTTAAAGCTACTCTGACGGATCTCTAGATTTTTTCTAACACCGGTAGAATTTTTCGAAAATCTCCGAAGATATTATTAACTTTTAAAAAATTGGCTTGTATCGAGGATTAATCTCTACTTATGTAAGCGTGTTTTTCTGTTTTTATAAAAGTCACCTATAACTCTCGAGATTCCTAATTCGTTGCAAGGATATTCGACTCGTTTATTCCTTTCCGATACTCTAGAATTCGCTTCACGCTTTTCGGAGTATCCCACGTAGATTGTGTTTCCTACCGCGGCCGATAGATGGCTGCACTAGACGGCGCATCTCAGAAACCGCGGTTCGGACTTTCGAGACTCGTTTCTGGCCTTTTGAATGGCACCCGAGAGGAGGCTTTTCGCTACGACTTCAGACTACCTTCAATAATTAAATTAGCATTCTCCGGTCCTCGATTTCGCGATTAATTATCCGATATCTTGTTACCGTTCACGCTCGCAGAACTTCTGGCCTAGCGGGCTTGGCCCGGGCAGGTCGGACGACGAGCTCCGGTGCGACGGCTTTTCGCAAACTTCGCCTGCCCTCCCTACTTCCCACGACGCCCAAAATTGCTTCTCCTGCCGCCGTGGAGGCGAGCGCGCAAAGTCCGCAGCGAGGTCGCTCGCCGTCGGCCGGTAGGCCGGCGGCGAGCGACCTCGCGGAGGAAAAAAGTTAATAAAACAAAAATTATAACACTTACAGCTACCAATTCGAACTCTAAGGAAGCTACGTTCGTGCGAGAACGCATATATCTTCACGCGCGCACCCAAAAAATATAATATATGCGCCTAAAGGCTCCCCGATGTCTATATATCGGCACTACTTAAAACCGGAGGAAAGCACTCTTTTCGATTTTTTCTTTCGTTTTTAGGTGCAGCTCTTCTGGGAGATTTCGTATCCCGAAATGTCGGCGACCTGGTCGTGGTGGCTAGGACGATATATCGCTTCGATTTTAAGTCGAATTCTCATTAACATCGGGTATCATTTATTTTGATTCCCACGACAGCGTATTTATTTTAATTGACCTCAGTTATCCTCTTTATTAATATTATTATTACTTTACTATTCGTGTCCGGCAGCGTAAGGCTAGCAAGCGAAAGGAAAGCACTCCTTTATACTAAATTTCATGGCCCTGAAAAGGGCCTTTTTTTTTTATTACACAAGTCCTCGTTTACTTAGAGCCACTGTACTTCGACAGGGCCTTGGTTCCTTCAGAAACGGCGTGCTTAGCCAGCTCGCCGGGCATCAAGAGTCGGACAGCTGTTTGGATTTCTCCGCTGCCTATCGTCGACCGCCTGTTGTACTGAGCGAGTCGAGACGATTCGGCAGCAATGCGCTCGAACATATCATTCACGAAATTGTCGAGGATCGACATACATCTGCTGCTGATACCGATATCGGGGTGGACCTGCTTCAAAATTTTGAAGATGTAGCGGACGAAGGATTCTTTCCTCCGCTTCATCCTCTTTTTTTTTATCCACAGTCCACGCAGATTTCGGCAAAGTACAGGCCATAACGAGACGTTAACAGTTCGAAATGATAAAAAAATTTTGGAAAAAGAGGTCTTTTATACCCCTTTTGCGGATCCAGAGCGTCCTCCAATCAATTTCCGTTTTAAATTCTCCTCCCTCCCCCCTTGCGTCCCTCCGAATTAACTCAACGATTAGTAGAGGGAATAAAAAATTTAAGAACAGTAAAGGTACTGCTGCCATTTAATTTTATGGAGGAGAACGGCAAGCTCTTTAAACTGACACACAAGCCCCCCGCGTGAGTAAACAAAGTTTCGAACGTCAACGGCCATACCATGCTGAAAGTACCGGTTCTCGTCCGATCACCGAAGTCAAGCAGCATCGGGCGCGGTCAGTACTTGGGAGGGTGACCACCTGGGAACACCGCGTGCTGTTGGCATACTTTTATTTTTCTCTCGTCAGTTTGAAAGGAATTCCGACTCGAAACGAGGCCGATATATCGTTTATAATTTTTAAAGCTACTCTGACGGATCTCTAGATTTTTTCTAACACCGGTAGAATTTTTCGAAAATCTCCGAAGATATTATTAACTTTTAAAAAATTGGCTTGTATCGAGGATTAATCTCTACTTATGTAAGCGTGTTTTTCTGTTTTTATAAGTCACCTATGACTCTCGAGATTCCTAATTCGTTGCAAGGATATTCGACTCGTTTATTCCTTTCCGATACTCTAGATTTCGCTCGCTTTGCGGAGTATCCCACGTAGATTGTGTTTCCTACCGCGGCCGATAGATGGCTGCACTAGACGGCGCATCTCAGAAACCGCGGTTCGGACTTTCGAGACTCGTTTCTGGCCTTTTGAATGGCACCCGAGGGGAGGCTTTTCGCTATCGACTTCAGACTACCTTAAATAATTAAATTAGCATTCTCCGGTCCTCGATTTCGCGATTAATTATCCGATATCTTGTTACCGTTCACGCTCGCAGAACTTCTGGCCTAGCGGGCTTGGCCCGGGCAGGTCGGACGACGAGCTCCGGTGCGACGGCTTTTCGCAAACTTCGCCTGCCCTCCCTACTTCCCACGACGCCCAAAATTGATTCTCCTGCCGCCGTGGAGGCGAGCGCGCAAAGTCCGCAGCGAGGTCGCTCGCCGTCGGCCGGTAGGCCGGCGGCGAGCGACCTCGCGGAGGAAAAAAGCTAATATATCGAAAATTATAACACTTACAGCTACCAATTCGAACTCTAAGGAAGCTATGTTCGTGCGAGAACGCATATATCTTCACGCGCGCACCCAAAAAATATAATATATGCGTCTAAAGGCTCCCCGATGTCTATATATCGGCACTACTTAAAACCCGAGGAAAGCACTCTTTTCGATTTTTTCTTTCGTTTTTAGGTGCAGCTCTTCTGGGAGATTTTGTATCCCGAAATGTCGGCGACCTGGTCGTGGTGGCTAGGACGATATATCGTTTCGATTTTAAGTCGAATTCTCATAAACCTCGGGTATCATTTATTTTGATTCCCACGACAGCGTATTTATTTTAATTGACCTCAGTTATCCTCTTTATTAATATTATTATTACTATTATTATTATTATTCGTGTCCGGCAGCGTAAGGCTAGCAAGCGAAAGGAAAGCACTCCTTTATACTAAATTTCATGGCCCTGAAAAGGGCCTTTTTTTTATTATTACACAAGTCCTCGTTTACTTAGAGCCACTGTACTTCGACAGGGCCTTGGTTCCTTCAGAAACGGCGTGCTTAGCCAGCTCGCCGGGCATCAAGAGTCGGACAGCTGTTTGGATTTCTCCGCTGCCTATCGTCGACCGCCTGTTGTACTGAGCGAGTCGAGACGATTCGGCAGCAATGCGCTCGAACATATCATTCACGAAATTGTCGAGGATCGACATACATCTGCTGCTGATACCGATATCGGGGTGGACCTGCTTCAAAATTTTGAAGATGTAGCGGACGAAGGATTCTTTCCTCCGCTTCATCCTCTTTTTTTTATCCACAGTCCACGCAGATTTCGGCAAAGTACAGGCCATAACGAGACGTTAACAGTTCGAAATGATAAAAAAATTTTGGAAAAAGAGGTCTTTTATACCCCTTTTGCGGATCCAGAGCGTCCTCCAATCAATTTCCGTTTTAAATTCTCCTCCCTCCCCCCTTGCGTCCCTCCGAATTAACTCAACGATTAGTAGAGGGAATAAAAAATTTAAGAACAGTAAAGGTACTGCTGCCATTTAATTTTTATGGAGGAGAACGGCAAGCTCTTTAAACTGACACACAAGCCCCCCGCGTGAGTAAACAAAGTTTCGAACGTCAACGGCCATACCATGCTGAAAGTACCGGTTCTCGTCCGATCACCGAAGTCAAGCAGCATCGGGCGCGGTCAGTACTTGGGAGGGTGACCACCTGGGAACACCGCGTGCTGTTGGCATACTTTTATTTTTCTCTCGTCAGTTTGAAAGGAATTCCGACTCGAAACGAGGCCGATATATCGTTTATAATTTTTAAAGCTACTCTGACGGATCTCTAGATTTTTTCTAACAACGGTAGAATTTTTCGAAAATCTCCGAAGATATTATTAACTTTTAAAAAATTGGCTTGTATCGAGGATTAATCTCTACTTATGTAAGCGTGTTTTTCTGTTTTTATAAGTCACCTATGACTCTCGAGATTCCTAATTCGTTGCAAGGATATTCGACTCGTTTATTCCTTTCCGATACTCTAGAATTCGCGGCTCGCTTTTCGGAGTATCCCACGTAGATTGTGTTTCCTACCGCGGCCGATAGATGGCTGCACTAGACGGCGCATCTCAGAAACCGCGGTTCGGACTTTCGAGACTCGTTTCTGGCCTTTTGAATGGCACCCGAGAGGAGGCTTTTCGCTACGACTTCAGACTACCTTCAATAATTAAATTAGCATTCTCCGGTCCTCGATTTCGCGATTAATTATCCGATATCTTGTTACCGTTCACGCTCGCAGAACTTCTGGCCTAGCGGGCTTGGCCCGGGCAGGTCGGACGACGAGCTCCGGTGCGACGGCTTTTCGCAAACTTCGCCTGCCCTCCCTACTTCCCACGACGCCCAAAATTGATTCTCCTGCCGCCGTGGAGGCGAGCGCGCAAAGTCCGCAGCGAGGTCGCTCGCCGTCGGCCGGTAGGCCGGCGGCGAGCGACCTCGCGGAGGAAAAAAGTTAATAAAACAAAAATTATAACACTTACAGCTACCAATTCGAACTCTAAGGAAGCTATATTCGTGCGAGAACACATATATCTTCACGCGCGCACCCAAAAAATATAATATATGCGCCTAAAGGCTCCCCGATGTCTATATATCGGCACTACTTAAAACCGGAGGAAAGCACTCTTTTCGATTTTTTCTTTCGTTTTTAGGTGCAGCTCTTCTGGGAGATTTCGTATCCCGAAATGTCGGCGACCTGGTCGTGGTGGCTAGGACGATATATCGCTTCGATTTTAAGTCGAATTCTCATTAACATCGGGTATCATTTATTTTGATTCCCACGACAGCGTATTTATTTTAATTGACCTCGGTTATCCTCTTTATTAATATTATTATTACTATATTTACTATTCGTGTCCGGCAGCGTAAGGCCAGCAAGCGAAAGGAAAGCACTCCTTTATACTAAATTTCATGGCCCTGAAAAGGGCCTTTTTTTTTATTACACAAGTCCTCGTTTACTTAGAGCCACTGTACTTCGACAGGGCCTTGGTTCCTTCAGAAACGGCGTGCTTAGCCAGCTCGCCGGGCATCAAGAGTCGGACAGCTGTTTGGATTTCTCCGCTGCCTATCGTCGACCGCCTGTTGTACTGAGCGAGTCGAGACGATTCGGCAGCAATGCGCTCGAACATATCATTCACGAAATTGTCGAGGATCGACATACATCTGCTGCTGATACCGATATCGGGGTGGACCTGCTTCAAAATTTTGAAGATGTAGCGGACGAAGGATTCTTTCCTCCGCTTCATCCTCTTTTTTTTTATCCACAGTCCACGCAGATTTCGGCAAAGTACAGGCCATAACGAGACGTTAACAGTTCGAAATGATAAAAAATTTTGGAAAAAGAGGTCTTTTATACCCCTTTTGCGGATCCAGAGCGTCCTCCAATCAATTTCCGTTTTAAATTCTCCTCCCTCCCCCCTTGCGTCCCTCCGAATTAACTCAACGATTAGTGAGGGGAAAAAAAATTTAAGAACAGTAAAGGTACTGCTGCCATTTAATTTTTATGGAGGAGAACGGCAAGCTCTTTAAACAGACACACAAGCCCCCCGCGTGAGTAAACAAAGTTTCGAACGTCAACGGCCATACCATGCTGAAAATACCGGTTCTCGTCCGATCACCGAAGTCAAGCAGCATCGGGCGCGGTCAGTACTTGGGAGGGTGACCACCTGGGAACACCGCGTGCTGTTGGCATACTTTTATTTTTCTCTCTTCAGTTTGAAAGGAATTTCGACTCGAAACGAGACCGATATATCGTTTATAATTTTTAATGCTACTCTGACGGATCTCTAGATTTTTTCTAACACCGGTAGAATTTTTCGAAAATCTTCGAAGATATTATTAACTTTTAAAAAATTGGCTTGTATCGAGGATTAATCTCTACTTATGTAAGCGTGTTTTTCTGGTTTTATAAGTCACCTATGACTCTCGAGATTCCTAATTCGTTGCAAGGATATTCGACTCGTTTATTCCTTTCCGATACTCTAGAATTCGCGCAGCACGCTTTTCGGAGTATCCCACGTAGATTGTGTTTCCTACCGCGGCCGATAGATGGCTGCACTAGACGGCGCATCTCAGAAACCGCGGTTCGGACTTTCGAGACTCGTTTCTGGCCTTTTGAATGGCACCCGAGAGGAGGCTTTTCGCTACGACTTCAGACTACCTTCAATAATTAAATTAGCATCCTCCGGTCCTCGATTTCGCGATTAATTATCCGATATCTTATTGCCGTTCGCGCTCGCAGGAACTTCTGGCCTAGCGGGCTTGGCCCGGGCAGGTCGGACGACGAGCTCCGGTGCGACGGCTTTTCGCAAACTTCGCCTGCCCTCCCTACTTCCCACGACGCCCAAAATTGCTTCTCCTGCCGCCGTGGAGGCGAGCGCGCAAAGTCCGCAGCGAGGTCGCTCGCCGCCGGCCGGTAGGCCGGCGGCGAGCGACCTCGCGGAGGAAAAAAGTTAATATAACAAAAATTATAACACTTACAGCTACCAATTCAAACTCTAAGGAAGCTATATTCGTGCGAGAACACATATATCTTCACGCGCGCACCCAAAAAATATAATATATGCGCCTAAAGGCTCCCCGATGTCTATATATCGGCACTACTTAAAACCGGAGGAAAGCACTCTTTTCGATTTTTTCTTTCGTTTTTAGGTGCAGCTCTTCTGGGAGATTTCGTATCCCGAAATGTCGGCGACCTGGTCGTGGTGGCTAGGACGATATATCGCTTCGATTTTAAGTCGAATTCTCATTAACATCGGGTATCATTTATTTTGATTCCCACGACAGCGTATTTATTTTAATTGACCTCAGTTATCCTCTTTATTAATATTATTATTACTATTCGTGTCCGGCAGCGTAAGGCTAGCAAGCGAAAGGAAAGCACTCCTTTATACTAAATTTCATGGCCCTGAAAAGGGCCTTTTTTTTTTATTACACAAGTCCTCGTTTACTTAGAGCCACTGTACTTCGACAGGGCCTTGGTTCCTTCAGAAACGGCGTGCTTAGCCAGCTCGCCGGGCATCAAGAGTCGGACAGCTGTTTGGATTTCTCCGCTGCCTATCGTCGACCGCCTGTTGTACTGAGCGAGTCGAGACGATTCGGCAGCAATGCGCTCGAACATATCATTCACGAAATTGTCGAGAATCGACATGCATCTGCTGCTGATACCGATATCGGGGTGGACCTGCTTCAAAATTTTGAAGATGTAGCGGACGAAGGATTCTTTCCTCCGCTTCATCCTCTTTTTTTTATCCACAGTCCACGCAGATTTCGGCAAAGTACAGGCCATAACGAGACGTTAACAGTTCGAAATGATAAAAAAATTTGGAAAAAGAGGTCTTTTATACCCCTTTTGCGGATCCAGAGCGTCCTCCAATCAATTTCCGTTTTAAATTCTCCTCCCTCCCCCCTTGCGTCCCTCCGAATTAACTCAACGATTAGTAGAGGGGATAAAAAATTTAAGAACAGTAAAGGTACTGCTGCCATTTAATTTTTATGGAGGAGAACGGCAAGCTCTTTAAACAGACACACAAGCCCCCCGCGTGAGTAAACAAAGTTTCGAACGTCAACGGCCATACCATGCTGAAAATACCGGTTCTCGTCCGATCACCGAAGTCAAGCAGCATCGGGCGCGGTCAGTACTTGGGAGGGTGACCACCTGGGAACACCGCGTGCTGTTGGCATACTTTTATTTTTCTCTCTTCAGTTTGAAAGGAATTTCGACTCGAAACGAGACCGATATATCGTTTATAATTTTTAATGCTACTCTGACGGATCTCTAGATTTTTTCTAACACCGGTAGAATTTTTCGAAAATCTTCGAAGATATTATTAACTTTTAAAAAATTGGCTTGTATCGAGGATTAATCTCTACTTATGTAAGCGTGTTTTTCTGGTTTTATAAGTCACCTATGACTCTCGAGATTCCTAATTCGTTGCAAGGATATTCGACTCGTTTATTCCTTTCCGATACTCTAGAATTCGCAGCACGCTTTTCGGAGTATCCCACGTAGATTGTGTTTCCTACCGCGGCCGATAGATGGCTGCACTAGACGGCGCATCTCAGAAACCGCGGTTCGGACTTTCGAGACTCGTTTCTGGCCTTTTGAATGGCACCCGAGAGGAGGCTTTTTGCTACGACTTCAGACTACCTTCAATAATTAAATTAGCATCCTCCGGTCCTCGATTTCGCGATTAATTATCCGATATCTTATTGCCGTTCGCGCTCGCAGAACTTCTGGCCTAGCGGGCTTGGCCCGGGCAGGTCGGACGACGAGCTCCGGTGCGACGGCTTTTCGCAAACTTCGCCTGCCCTCCCTACTTCCCACGACGCCCAAAATTGCTTCTCCTGCCGCCGTGGAGGCGAGCGGCGAGCGACCTCGCGGAGGAAAAAAGTTAATATAACAAAAATTATAACACTTACAGCTACCAATTCAAACTCTAAGGAAGCTATATTCGTGCGAGAACACATATATCTTCACGCGCGCACCCAAAAAATATAATATATGCGCCTAAAGGCTCCCCGATGTCTATATATCGGCACTACGTAAAACCGGAGGAAAGCACTCTTTT
Organism: Pardosa pseudoannulata; assembly: GCA_032207245.1. NCBI lineage: Eukaryota > Metazoa > Arthropoda > Arachnida > Araneae > Lycosidae > Pardosa > Pardosa pseudoannulata. Next base: position 10,608 of record JAGEOH010000525.1, read on the forward strand.
CGATTTTTTCTTTCGTTTTTAGGTGCAGCTCTTCTGGGAGATTTCGTATCCCGAAATGTCGGCGACCTGGTCGTGGTGGCTAGGACGATATATCGCTTCGATTTTAAGTCGAATTCTCATTAACATCGGGTATCATTTATTTTGATTCCCACGACAGCGTATTTATTTTAATTGACCTCAGTTATCCTCTTTATTAATATTATTATTACTATTCGTGTCCGGCAGCGTAAGGCTAGCAAGCGAAAGGAAAGCACTCCTTTATACTAAATTTCATGGCCCTGAAAAGGGCCTTTTTTTTTTATTACACAAGTCCTCGTTTACTTAGAGCCACTGTACTTCGACAGGGCCTTGGTTCCTTCAGAAACGGCGTGCTTAGCCAGCTCGCCGGGCATCAAGAGTCGGACAGCTGTTTGGATTTCTCCGCTGCCTATCGTCGACCGCCTGTTGTACTGAGCGAGTCGAGACGATTCGGCAGCAATGCGCTCGAACATATCATTCACGAAATTGTCGAGAATCGACATGCATCTGCTGCTGATACCGATATCGGGGTGGACCTGCTTCAAAATTTTGAAGATGTAGCGGACGAAGGATTCTTTCCTCCGCTTCATCCTCTTTTTTTTTATCCACAGTCCACGCAGATTTCGGCAAAGTACAGGCCATAACGAGACGTTAACAGTTCGAAATGATAAAAAAATTTGGAAAAAGAGGTCTTTTATACCCCTTTTGCGGATCCAGAGCGTCCTCCAATCAATTTCCGTTTTAAATTCTCCTCCCTCCCCCCTTGCGTCCCTCCGAATTAACTCAACGATTAGTAGAGGGAATAAAAAATTAAGAACAGTAAAGGTACTGCTGCCATTTAATTTTTATGGAGGAGAACGGCAAGCTCTTTAAAACAGACACACAAGCCCCCCGCGTGAGTAAACAAAGTTTCGAACGTCAACGGCCATACCATGCTGAAAATACCGGTTCTCGTCCGATCACCGAAGTCAAGCAGCATCGGGCGCGGTCAGTACTTGGGAGGGTGACCACCTGGGAACACCGCGTGCTGTTGGCATACTTTTATTTTTCTCTCTTCAGTTTGAAAGGAATTTCGACTCGAAACGAGACCGATATATCGTTTATAATTTTTAATGCTACTCTGACGGATCTCTAGATTTTTTCTAACACCGGTAGAATTTTTCGAAAATCTTCGAAGATATTATTAACTTTTAAAAAATTGGCTTGTATCGAGGATTAATCTCTACTTATGTAAGCGTGTTTTTCTGGTTTTATAAGTCACCTAGGCCCCTCGAGATTCCTAATTCGTTGCAAGGATATTCGACTCGTTTATTCCTTTCCGATACTCTAGAATTCGCAGCACGCTTTTCGGAGTATCCCACGTAGATTGTGTTTCCTACCGCGGCCGATAGATGGCTGCACTAGACGGCGCATCTCAGAAACCGCGGTTCGGACTTTCGAGACTCGTTTCTGGCCTTTTGAATGGCACCCGAGAGGAGGCTTTTTCGCTACGACTTCAGACTACCTTCAATAATTAAATTAGCATTCTCCGGTCCTCGATTTCGCGATTAATTATCCGATATCTTATTACCGTTCACGCTCGCAGGAACTTCTGGCCTAGCGGGCTTGGCCCGGGCAGGTCGGACGACGAGCTCCGGTGCGACGGCTTTTCGCAAACTTCGCCTGCCCTCCCTACTTCCCACGACGCCCAAAATTGCTTCTCCTGCCGCCGTGGAGGCGAGCGCGCAAAGTCCGCAGCGAGGTCGCTCGCCGCCGGCCGGTAGGCCGGCGGCGAGCGACCTCGCGGAGGAAAAAAGTTAATATAACAAAAATTATAACACTTACAGCTACCAATTCAAACTCTAAGGAAGCTATATTCGTGCGAGAACACATATATCTTCACGCGCGCACCCAAAAAATATAATATATGCGCCTAAAGGCTCCCCGATGTCTATATATCGGCACTACTTAAAACCGGAGGAAAGCACTCTTTTCGATTTTTTCTTTCGTTTTTAGGTGCAGCTCTTCTGGGAGATTTCGTATCCCGAAATGTCGGCGACCTGGTCGTGGTGGCTAGGACGATATATCGCTTCGATTTTAAGTCGAATTCTCATTAACATCGGGTATCATTTATTTTGATTCCCACGACAGCGTATTTATTTTAATTGACCTCAGTTATCCTCTTTATTAATATTATTATTACTATTATTATTATTATTCGTGTCCGGCAGCGTAAGGCTAGCAAGCGAAAGGAAAGCACTCCTTTATACTAAATTTCATGGCCCTGAAAAGGGCCTTTTTTTTATTATTACACAAGTCCTCGTTTACTTAGAGCCACTGTACTTCGACAGGGCCTTGGTTCCTTCAGAAACGGCGTGCTTAGCCAGCTCGCCGGGCATCAAGAGTCGGACAGCTGTTTGGATTTCTCCGCTGCCTATCGTCGACCGCCTGTTGTACTGAGCGAGTCGAGACGATTCGGCAGCAATGCGCTCGAACATATCATTCACGAAATTGTCGAGAATCGACATGCATCTGCTGCTGATACCGATATCGGGGTGGACCTGCTTCAAAATTTTGAAGATGTAGCGGACGAAGGATTCTTTCCTCCGCTTCATCCTCTTTTTTTTATCCACAGTCCACGCAGATTTCGGCAAAGTACAGGCCATAACGAGACGTTAACAGTTCGAAATGATAAAAAAATTTTGGAAAAAGAGGTCTTTTATACCCCTTTTGCGGATCCAGAGCGTCCTCCAATCAATTTCCGTTTTAAATTCTCCTCCCTCCCCCCTTGCGTCCCTCCGAATTAACTCAACGATTAGTAGAGGGAAAAAAAATTAAGAACAGTAAAGGTACTGCTGCCATTTAATTTTTATGGAGGAGAACGGCAAGCTCTTTAAACAGACACACAAGCCCCCCGCGTGAGTAAACAAAGTTTCGAACGTCAACGGCCATACCATGCTGAAAATACCGGTTCTCGTCCGATCACCGAAGTCAAGCAGCATCGGGCGCGGTCAGTACTTGGGAGGGTGACCACCTGGGAACACCGCGTGCTGTTGGCATACTTTTATTTTTCTCTCTTCAGTTTGAAAGGAATTTCGACTCGAAACGAGACCGATATATCGTTTATAATTTTTAATGCTACTCTGACGGATCTCTAGATTTTTTCTAACACCGGTAGAATTTTTCGAAAATCTTCGAAGATATTATTAACTTTTAAAAAATTGGCTTGTATCGAGGATTAATCTCTACTTATGTAAGCGTGTTTTTTCTGTTTTTATAAGTCACCTATAACTCTCGAGATTCCTAATTCGTTGCAAGGATATTCGACTCGTTATATCCCTTTCCGATACTCTAGAATTCGCAGCACGCTTTTCGGAGTATCCCACGTAGATTGTGTTTCCTACCGCGGCCGATAGATGGCTGCACTAGACGGCGCATCTCAGAAACCGCGGTTCGGACTTTCGAGACTCGTTTCTGGCCTTTTGAATGGCACCCGAGAGGAGGCTTTTCGCTACGACTTCAGACTACCTTCAATAATTAAATTAGCATCCTCCGGTCCTCGATTTCGCGATTAATTATCCGATATCTTATTGCCGTTCGCGCTCGCAGGACTTCTGGCCTAGCGGGCTTGGCCCGGGCAGGTCGGACGACGAGCTCCGGTGCGACGGCTTTTCGCAAACTTCGCCTGCCCTCCCTACTTCCCACGACGCCCAAAATTGCTTCTCCTGCCGCCGTGGAGGCGAGCGCGCAAAGTCCGCAGCGAGGTCGCTCGCCGCCGGCCGGTAGGCCGGCGGCGAGCGACCTCGCGGAGGAAAAAAGTTAATATAACAAAAATTATAACACTTACAGCTACCAATTCAAACTCTAAGGAAGCTATATTCGTGCGAGAACACATATATCTTCACGCGCGCACCCAAAAAATATAATATATGCGCCTAAAGGCTCCCCGATGTCTATATATCGGCACTACTTAAAACCGGAGGAAAGCACTCTTTTCGATTTTTTCTTTCGTTTTGGGGTGCAGCTCTTCTGGGAGATTTCGTATCCCGAAATGTCGGCGACCTGGTCGTGGTGGCTAGGACGATATATCGCTTCGATTTTAAGTCGAATTCTCATTAACATCGGGTATCATTTATTTTGATTCCCACGACAGCGTATTTATTTTAATTGACCTCAGTTATCCTCTTTATTAATATTATTATTACTATTCGTGTCCGGCAGCGTAAGGCTAGCAAGCGAAAGGAAAGCACTCCTTTATACTAAATTTCATGGCCCTGAAAAGGGCCTTTTTTTTTTATTACACAAGTCCTCGTTTACTTAGAGCCACTGTACTTCGACAGGGCCTTGGTTCCTTCAGAAACGGCGTGCTTAGCCAGCTCGCCGGGCATCAAGAGTCGGACAGCTGTTTGGATTTCTCCGCTGCCTATCGTCGACCGCCTGTTGTACTGAGCGAGTCGAGACGATTCGGCAGCAATGCGCTCGAACATATCATTCACGAAATTGTCGAGAATCGACATGCATCTGCTGCTGATACCGATATCGGGGTGGACCTGCTTCAAAATTTTGAAGATGTAGCGGACGAAGGATTCTTTCCTCCGCTTCATCCTCTTTTTTTTATCCACAGTCCACGCAGATTTCGGCAAAGTACAGGCCATAACGAGACGTTAACAGTTCGAAATGATAAAAAAATTTGGAAAAAGAGGTCTTTTATACCCCTTTTGCGGATCCAGAGCGTCCTCCAATCAATTTCCGTTTTAAATTCTCCTCCCTCCCCCCTTGCGTCCCTCCGAATTAACTCAACGATTAGTAGAGGGAATAAAAAATTTAAGAACAGTAAAGGTACTGCTGCCATTTAATTTTTATGGAGGAGAACGGCAAGCTCTTTAAACAGACACACAAGCCCCCCGCGTGAGTAAACAAAGTTTCGAACGTCAACGGCCATACCATGCTGAAAATACCGGTTCTCGTCCGATCACCGAAGTCAAGCAGCATCGGGCGCGGTCAGTACTTGGGAGGGTGACCACCTGGGAACACCGCGTGCTGTTGGCATACTTTTATTTTTCTCTCTTCAGTTTGAAAGGAATTTCGACTCGAAACGAGACCGATATATCGTTTATAATTTTTAATGCTACTCTGACGGATCTCTAGATTTTTTCTAACACCGGTAGAATTTTTCGAAAATCTTCGAAGATATTATTAACTTTTAAAAAATTGGCTTGTATCGAGGATTAATCTCTACTTATGTAAGCGTGTTTTTCTGGTTTTATAAGTCACCTACGACTCTCGAGATTCCTAATTCGTTGCAAGGATATTCGACTCGTTTATTCCTTTCCGATACTCTAGAATTCGCAGCACGCTTTTCGGAGTATCCCACGTAGATTGTGTTTCCTACCGCGGCCGATAGATGGCTGCACTAGACGGCGCATCTCAGAAACCGCGGTTCGGACTTTCGAGACTCGTTTCTGGCCTTTTGAATGGCACCCGAGAGGAGGCTTTTCGCTACGACTTCAGACTACCTTCAATAATTAAATTAGCATCCTCCGGTCCTCGATTTCGCGATTAATTATCCGATATCTTATTGCCGTTCGCGCTCGCAGGAACTTCTGGCCTAGCGGGCTTGGCCCGGGCAGGTCGGACGACGAGCTCCGGTGCGACGGCTTTTCGCAAACTTCGCCTGCCCTCCCTACTTCCCACGACGCCCAAAATTGCTTCTCCTGCCGCCGTGGAGGCGAGCGCGCAAAGTCCGCAGCGAGGTCGCTCGCCGCCGGCCGGTAGGCCGGCGGCGAGCGACCTCGCGGAGGAAAAAAGTTAATATAACAAAAATTATAACACTTACAGCTACCAATTCAAACTCTAAGGAAGCTATATTCGTGCGAGAACACATATATCTTCACGCGCGCACCCAAAAAATATAATATATGCGCCTAAAGGCTCCCCGATGTCTATATATCGGCACTCCTTAAAACCGGAGGAAAGCACTCTTTTCGATTTTTTCTTTCGTTTTTAGGTGCAGCTCTTCTGGGAGATTTCGTATCCCGAAATGTCGGCGACCTGGTCGTGGTGGCTAGGACGATATATCGCTTCGATTTTAAGTCGAATTCTCATTAACATCGGGTATCATTTATTTTGATTCCCACGACAGCGTATTTATTTTAATTGACCTCAGTTATCCTCTTTATTAATATTATTATTACTATTATTATTATTATTCGTGTCCGGCAGCGTAAGGCTAGCAAGCGAAAGGAAAGCACTCCTTTATACTAAATTTCATGGCCCTGAAAAGGGCCTTTTTTTTATTATTACACAAGTCCTCGTTTACTTAGAGCCACTGTACTTCGACAGGGCCTTGGTTCCTTCAGAAACGGCGTGCTTAGCCAGCTCGCCGGGCATCAAGAGTCGGACAGCTGTTTGGATTTCTCCGCTGCCTATCGTCGACCGCCTGTTGTACTGAGCGAGTCGAGACGATTCGGCAGCAATGCGCTCGAACATATCATTCACGAAATTGTCGAGAATCGACATGCATCTGCTGCTGATACCGATATCGGGGTGGACCTGCTTCAAAATTTTGAAGATGTAGCGGACGAAGGATTCTTTCCTCCGCTTCATCCTCTTTTTTTTATCCACAGTCCACGCAGATTTCGGCAAAGTACAGGCCATAACGAGACGTTAACAGTTCGAAATGATAAAAAAATTTGGAAAAAGAGGTCTTTTATACCCCTTTTGCGGATCCAGAGCGTCCTCCAATCAATTTCCGTTTTAAATTCTCCTCCCTCCCCCCTTGCGTCCCTCCGAATTAACTCAACGATTAGTAGAGGGAATAAAAAATTTAAGAACAGTAAAGGTACTGCTGCCATTTAATTTTTATGGAGGAGAACGGCAAGCTCTTTAAACTGACACACAAGCCCCCCGCGTGAGTAAACAAAGTTTCGAACGTCAACGGCCATACCATGCTGAAAGTACCGGTTCTCGTCCGATCACCGAAGTCAAGCAGCATCGGGCGCGGTCAGTACTTGGGAGGGTGACCACCTGGGAACACCGCGTGCTGTTGGCATACTTTTATTTTTCTCTCTTCAGTTTGAAAGGAATTTCGACTCGAAACGAGGACCGATATATCGTTTATAATTTTTAATGCTACTCTGACGGATCTCTAGATTTTTTCTAACACCGGTAGAATTTTTCGAAAATCTTCGAAGATATTATTAACTTTTAAAAAATTGGCTTGTATCGAGGATTAATCTCTACTTATGTAAGCGTGTTTTTCTGGTTTTATAAGTCACCTATGACTCTCGAGATTCCTAATTCGTTGCAAGGATATTCGACTCGTTTATTCCTTTCCGATACTCTAGAATTCGCGCACGCTTTTCGGAGTATCCCACGTAGATTGTGTTTCCTACCGCGGCCGATAGATGGCTGCACTAGACGGCGCATCTCAGAAACCGCGGTTCGGACTTTCGAGACTCGTTTCTGGCCTTTTGAATGGCACCCGAGAGGAGGCTTTTCGCTACGACTTCAGACTACCTTCAATAATTAAATTAGCATCCTCCGGTCCTCGATTTCGCGATTAATTATCCGATATCTTATTGCCGTTCGCGCTCGCAGAACTTCTGGCCTAGCGGGCTTGGCCCGGGCAGGTCGGACGACGAGCTCCGGTGCGACGGCTTTTCGCAAACTTCGCCTGCCCTCCCTACTTCCCACGACGCCCAAAATTGCTTCTCCTGCCGCCGTGGAGGCGAGCGCGCAAAGTCCGCAGCGAGGTCGCTCGCCGTCGGCCGGTAGGCCGGCGGCGAGCGACCTCGCGGAGGAAAAAAGTTAATATAACAAAAATTATAACACTTACAGCTACCAATTCAAACTCTAAGGAAGCTATATTCGTGCGAGAACACATATATCTTCACGCGCGCACCCAAAAAATATAATATATGCGCCTAAAGGCTCCCCGATGTCTATATATCGGCACTACTTAAAACCGGAGGAAAGCACTCTTTTCGATTTTTTCTTTCGTTTTTAGGTGCAGCTCTTCTGGGAGATTTCGTATCCCGAAATGTCGGCGACCTGGTCGTGGTGGCTAGGACGATATATCGCTTCGATTTTAAGTCGAATTCTCATTAACATCGGGTATCATTTATTTTGATTCCCACGACAGCGTATTTATTTTAATTGACCTCAGTTATCCTCTTTATTAATATTATTATTACTATTCGTGTCCGGCAGCGTAAGGCTAGCAAGCGAAAGGAAAGCACTCCTTTATACTAAATTTCATGGCCCTGAAAAGGGCCTTTTTTTTTTATTACACAAGTCCTCGTTTACTTAGAGCCACTGTACTTCGACAGGGCCTTGGTTCCTTCAGAAACGGCGTGCTTAGCCAGCTCGCCGGGCATCAAGAGTCGGACAGCTGTTTGGATTTCTCCGCTGCCTATCGTCGACCGCCTGTTGTACTGAGCGAGTCGAGACGATTCGGCAGCAATGCGCTCGAACATATCATTCACGAAATTGTCGAGGATCGACATACATCTGCTGCTGATACCGATATCGGGGTGGACCTGCTTCAAAATTTTGAAGATGTAGCGGACGAAGGATTCTTTCCTCCGCTTCATCCTCTTTTTTTTATCCACAGTCCACGCAGATTTCGGCAAAGTACAGGCCATAACGAGACGTTAACAGTTCGAAATGATAAAAAAATTTTGGAAAAAGAGGTCTTTTATACCCCTTTTGCGGATCCAGAGCGTCCTCCAATCAATTTCCGTTTTAAATTCTCCTCCCTCCCCCCTTGCGTCCCTCCGAATTAACTCAACGATTAGTAGAGGGAAAAAAAATTAAGAACAGTAAAGGTACTGCTGCCATTTAATTTTTATGGAGGAGAACGGCAAGCTCTTTAAACAGACACACAAGCCCCCCGCGTGAGTAAACAAAGTTTCGAACGTCAACGGCCATACCATGCTGAAAATACCGGTTCTCGTCCGATCACCGAAGTCAAGCAGCATCGGGCGCGGTCAGTACTTGGGAGGGTGACCACCTGGGAACACCGCGTGCTGTTGGCATACTTTTATTTTTCTCTCTTCAGTTTGAAAGGAATTTCGACTCGAAACGAGACCGATATATCGTTTATAATTTTTAATGCTACTCTGACGGATCTCTAGATTTTTTCTAACACCGGTAGAATTTTTCGAAAATCTTCGAAGATATTATTAACTTTTAAAAAATTGGCTTGTATCGAGGATTAATCTCTACTTATGTAAGCGTGTTTTTCTGGTTTTATAAGTCACCTAGGACTCTCGAGATTCCTAATTCGTTGCAAGGATATTCGACTCGTATATACCTTTCCGATACTCTAGAATTCGCAGCACGCTTTTCGGAGTATCCCACGTAGATTGTGTTTCCTACCGCGGCCGATAGATGGCTGCACTAGACGGCGCATCTCAGAAACCGCGGTTCGGACTTTCGAGACTCGTTTCTGGCCTTTTGAATGGCACCCGAGAGGAGGCTTTTCGCTACGACTTCAGACTACCTTCAATAATTAAATTAGCATCCTCCGGTCCTCGATTTCGCGATTAATTATCCGATATCTTATTGCCGTTCGCGCTCGCAGAACTTCTGGCCTAGCGGGCTTGGCCCGGGCAGGTCGGACGACGAGCTCCGGTGCGACGGCTTTTCGCAAACTTCGCCTGCCCTCCCTACTTCCCACGACGCCCAAAATTGCTTCTCCTGCCGCCGTGGAGGCGAGCGCGCAAAGTCCGCAGCGAGGTCGCTCGCCGTCGGCCGGTAGGCCGGCGGCGAGCGACCTCGCGGAGGAAAAAAGTTAATATAACAAAAATTATAACACTTACAGCTACCAATTCAAACTCTAAGGAAGCTATATTCGTGCGAGAACACATATATCTTCACGCGCGCACCCAAAAAATATAATATATGCGCCTAAAGGCTCCCCGATGTCTATATATCGGCACTACATAAAACCCGAGGAAAGCACTCTTTTCGATTTTTTCTTTCGTTTTCAGGTGCAGCTCTTCTGGGAGATTTCGTATCCCGAAATGTCGGCGACCTGGTCGTGGTGGCTAGGACGATATATCGCTTCGATTTCAAGTCGAATTCTCATTAACATCGGGTATCATTTATTTTTATTTCCACGACAGCGTATTTATTTTAATTGACCTCGGTTATCCTCTTTATTAATATTATTATTACTATTATTACTATTCGTGTCCGGCAGCGTAAGGCCTAGCAAGCGAAAGGAAAGCACTCCTTTATACTAAATTTCATGGCCCTGAAAAGGGCCTTTTTTTTTTATTACACAAGTCCTCGTTTACTTAGAGCCACTGTACTTCGACAGGGCCTTGGTTCCTTCAGAAACGGCGTGCTTAGCCAGCTCGCCGGGCATCAAGAGTCGGACAGCTGTTTGGATTTCTCCGCTGCCTATCGTCGACCGCCTGTTGTACTGAGCGAGTCGAGACGATTCGGCAGCAATGCGCTCGAACATATCATTCACGAAATTGTCGAGGATCGACATACATCTGCTGCTGATACCGATATCGGGGTGGACCTGCTTCAAAATTTTGAAGATGTAGCGGACGAAGGATTCTTTCCTCCGCTTCATCCTCTTTTTTTTATCCACAGTCCACGCAGATTTCGGCAAAGTACAGGCCATAACGAGACGTTAACAGTTCGAAATGATAAAAAATTTGGAAAAAGAGGTCTTTTATACCCCTTTTGCGGATCCAGAGCGTCCTCCAATCAATTTCCGTTTTAAATTCTCCTCCCTCCCCCCTTGCGTCCCTCCGAATTAACTCAACGATTAGTAGAGGGAAAAAAAATTAAGAACAGTAAAGGTACTGCTGCCATTTAATTTTTATGGAGGAGAACGGCAAGCTCTTTAAACAGACACACAAGCCCCCCGCGTGAGTAAACAAAGTTTCGAACGTCAACGGCCATACCATGCTGAAAATACCGGTTCTCGTCCGATCACCGAAGTCAAGCAGCATCGGGCGCGGTCAGTACTTGGGAGGGTGACCACCTGGGAACACCGCGTGCTGTTGGCATACTTTTATTTTTCTCTCTTCAGTTTGAAAGGAATTCCGACTCGAAACGAGGCCGATATATCGTTTATAATTTTTAAAGCTACTCTGACGGATCTCTAGATTTTTTCTAACACCGGTAGAATTTTTCGAAAATCTCCGAAGATATTATTAACTTTTAAAAAATTGGCTTGTATCGAGGATTAATCTCTACTTATGTAAGCGTGTTTTTCTGTTTTTATAAGTCACCTATGACTCTCGAGATTCCTAATTCGTTGCAAGGATATTCGACTCGTTTATTCCTTTCCGATACTCTAGAATTCGCGGCTCGCTTTTCGGAGTATCCCACGTAGATTGTGTTTCCTACCGCGGCCGATAGATGGCTGCACTAGACGGCGCATCTCAGAAACCGCGGTTCGGACTTTCGAGACTCGTTTCTGGCCTTTTGAATGGCACCCGAGAGGAGGCTTTTCGCTACGACTTCAGACTACCTTCAATAATTAAATTAGCATCCTCCGGTCCTCGATTTCGCGATTAATTATCCGATATCTTATTGCCGTTCGCGCTCGCAGAACTTCTGGCCTAGCGGGCTTGGCCCGGGCAGGTCGGACGACGAGCTCCGGTGCGACGGCTTTTCGCAAACTTCGCCTGCCCTCCCTACTTCCCACGACGCCCAAAATTGCTTCTCCTGCCGCCGTGGAGGCGAGCGCGCAAAGTCCGCAGCGAGGTCGCTCGCCGTCGGCCGGTAGGCCGGCGGCGAGCGACCTCGCGGAGGAAAAAAGTTAATATAACAAAAATTATAACACTTACAGCTACCAATTCAAACTCTAAGGAAGCTATATTCGTGCGAGAACACATATATCTTCACGCGCGCGCACCCAAAAAATATAATATATGCGCCTAAAGGCTCCCCGATGTCTATATATCGGCACTACATAAAACCCGAGGAAAGCACTCTTTTCGATTTTTTCTTTCGTTTTTAGGTGCAGCTCTTCTGGGAGATTTCATATCCCGAAATGTCGGCGACCTGGTCGTGGTGGCTAGGACGATATATCGCTTCGATTTCAAGTCGAATTCTCATTAACATCGGGTATCATTTATTTTTATTCCCACGACAGCGTATTTATTTTAATTGACCTCAGTTATCCTCTTTATTAATATTATTATTACTATTATTACTATTCGTGTCCGGCAGCGTAAGGCTAGCAAGCGAAAGGAAAGCACTCCTTTATACTAAATTTCATGGCCCTGAAAAGGGCCTTTTTTTATTACACAAGTCCTCGTTTACTTAGAGCCACTGTACTTCGACAGGGCCTTGGTTCCTTCAGAAACGGCGTGCTTAGCCAGCTCGCCGGGCATCAAGAGTCGGACAGCTGTTTGGATTTCTCCGCTGCCTATCGTCGACCGCCTGTTGTACTGAGCGAGTCGAGACGATTCGGCAGCAATGCGCTCGAACATATCATTCACGAAATTGTCGAGGATCGACATACATCTGCTGCTGATACCGATATCGGGGTGGACCTGCTTCAAAATTTTGAAGATGTAGCGGACGAAGGATTCTTTCCTCCGCTTCATCCTCTTTTTTTTATCCACAGTCCACGCAGATTTCGGCAAAGTACAGGCCATAACGAGACGTTAACAGTTCGAAATGATAAAAAATTTTGGAAAAAGAGGTCTTTTATACCCCTTTTGCGGATCCAGAGCGTCCTCCAATCAATTTCCGTTTTAAATTCTCCTCCCTCCCCCCTTGCGTCCCTCCGAATTAACTCAACGATTAGTAGAGGGAAAAAAAATTAAGAACAGTAAAGGTACTGCTGCCATTTAATTTTTATGGAGGAGAACGGCAAGCTCTTTAAACAGACACACAAGCCCCCCGCGTGAGTAAACAAAGTTTCGAACGTCAACGGCCATACCATGCTGAAAATACCGGTTCTCGTCCGATCACCGAAGTCAAGCAGCATCGGGCGCGGTCAGTACTTGGGAGGGTGACCACCTGGGAACACCGCGTGCTGTTGGCATACTTTTATTTTTCTCTCTTCAGTTTGAAAGGAATTTCGACTCGAAACGAGACCGATATATCGTTTATAATTTTTAATGCTACTCTGACGGATCTCTAGATTTTTTCTAACACCGGTAGAATTTTTCGAAAATCTTCGAAGATATTATTAACTTTTAAAAAATTGGCTTGTATCGAGGATTAATCTCTACTTATGTAAGCGTGTTTTTCTGTTTTTTAAGTCACCTATAACTCTCGAGATTCCTAATTCGTTGCAAGGATATTCGACTCGTTTATTCCTTTCCGATACTCTAGAATTCGCCTCGCTTTTCGGAGTATCCCACGTAGATTGTGTTTCCTACCGCGGCCGATAGATGGCTGCACTAGACGGCGCATCTCAGAAACCGCGGTTCGGACTTTCGAGACTCGTTTCTGGCCTTTTGAATGGCACCCGAGAGGAGGCTTTTCGCTACGACTTCAGACTACCTTCAATAATTAAATTAGCATCCTCCGGTCCTCGATTTCGCGATTAATTATCCGATATCTTATTGCCGTTCGCGCTCGCAGAACTTCTGGCCTAGCGGGCTTGGCCCGGGCAGGTCGGACGACGAGCTCCGGTGCGACGGCTTTTCGCAAACTTCGCCTGCCCTCCCTACTTCCCACGACGCCCAAAATTGCTTCTCCTGCCGCCGTGGAGGCGAGCGCGCAAAGTCCGCAGCGAGGTCGCTCGCCGTCGGCCGGTAGGCCGGCGGCGAGCGACCTCGCGGAGGAAAAAAGTTAATATAACAAAATTATAACACTTACAGCTACCAATTCAAACTCTAAGGAAGCTATATTCGTGCGAGAACACATATATCTTCACGCGCGCACCCAAAAAATATAATATATGCGCCTAAAGGCTCCCCGATGTCTATATATCGGCACTACATAAAACCGGAGGAAAGCACTCTTTTCGATTTTTTCTTTCGTTTTTAGGTGCAGCTCTTCTGGGAGATTTCGTATCCCGAAATGTCGGCGACCTGGTCGTGGTGGCTAGGACGATATATCGCTTCGATTTTAAGTCGAATTCTCATTAACATCGGGTATCATTTATTTTGATTCCCACGACAGCGTATTTATTTTAATTGACCTCAGTTATCCTCTTTATTAATATTATTATTACTATTATTATTATTATTCGTGTCCGGCAGCGTAAGGCTAGCAAGCGAAAGGAAAGCACTCCTTTATACTAAATTTCATGGCCCTGAAAAGGGCCTTTTTTTTTATTACACAAGTCCTCGTTTACTTAGAGCCACTGTACTTCGACAGGGCCTTGGTTCCTTCAGAAACGGCGTGCTTAGCCAGCTCGCCGGGCATCAAGAGTCGGACAGCTGTTTGGATTTCTCCGCTGCCTATCGTCGACCGCCTGTTGTACTGAGCGAGTCGAGACGATTCGGCAGCAATGCGCTCGAACATATCATTCACGAAATTGTCGAGGATCGACATACATCTGCTGCTGATACCGATATCGGGGTGGACCTGCTTCAAAATTTTGAAGATGTAGCGGACGAAGGATTCTTTCCTCCGCTTCATCCTCTTTTTTTTATCCACAGTCCACGCAGATTTCGGCAAAGTACAGGCCATAACGAGACGTTAACAGTTCGAAATGATAAAAAAATTTTGGAAAAAGAGGTCTTTTATACCCCTTTTGCGGATCCAGAGCGTCCTCCAATCAATTTCCGTTTTAAATTCTCCTCCCTCCCCCCTTGCGTCCCTCCGAATTAACTCAACGATTAGTAGAGGGAAAAAAAATTAAGAACAGTAAAGGTACTGCTGCCATTTAATTTTTATGGAGGAGAACGGCAAGCTCTTTAAACAGACACACAAGCCCCCGCGTGAGTAAACAAAGTTTCGAACGTCAACGGCCATACCATGCTGAAAATACCGGTTCTCGTCCGATCACCGAAGTCAAGCAGCATCGGGCGCGGTCAGTACTTGGGAGGGTGACCACCTGGGAACACCGCGTGCTGTTGGCATACTTTTATTTTTCTCTCGTCAGTTTGAAAGGAATTCCGACTCGAAACGAGGCCGATATATCGTTTATAATTTTTAAAGCTACTCTGACGGATCTCTAGATTTTTTCTAACACCGGTAGAATTTTTCGAAAATCTCCGAAGATATTATTAACTTTTAAAAAATTGGCTTGTATCGAGGATTAATCTCTACTTATGTAAGCGTGTTTTTCTGTTTTTATAAGTCACCTATGACTCTCGAGATTCCTAATTCGTTGCAAGGATATTCGACTCGTTTATTCCTTTCCGATACTCTAGAATTCGCGGCTCGCTTTTCGGAGTATCCCACGTAGATTGTGTTTCCTACCGCGGCCGATAGATGGCTGCACTAGACGGCGCATCTCAGAAACCGCGGTTCGGACTTTCGAGACTCGTTTCTGGCCTTTTGAATGGCACCCGAGAGGAGGCTTTTCGCTACGACTTCAGACTACCTTCAATAATTAAATTAGCATCCTCCGGTCCTCGATTTCGCGATTAATTATCCGATATCTTATTGCCGTTCGCGCTCGCAGGAACTTCTGGCCTAGCGGGCTTGGCCCGGGCAGGTCGGACGACGAGCTCCGGTGCGACGGCTTTTCGCAAACTTCGCCTGCCCTCCCTACTTCCCACGACGCCCAAAATTGCTTCTCCTGCCGCCGTGGAGGCGAGCGCGCAAAGTCCGCAGCGAGGTCGCTCGCCGTCGGCCGGTAGGCCGGCGGCGAGCGACCTCGCGGAGGAAAAAAGTTAATATAACAAAAATTATAACACTTACAGCTACCAATTCAAACTCTAAGGAAGCTATATTCGTGCGAGAACACATATATCTTCACGCGCGCACCCAAAAAATATAATATATGCGCCTAAAGGCTCCCCGATGTCTATATATCGGCACTACTTAAAACCGGAGGAAAGCACTCTTTTCGATTTTTTCTTTCGTTTTTAGGTGCAGCTCTTCTGGGAGATTTCGTATCCCGAAATGTCGGCGACCTGGTCGTGGTGGCTAGGACGATATATCGCTTCGATTTTAAGTCGAATTCTCATTAACATCGGGTATCATTTATTTTGATTCCCACGACAGCGTATTTATTTTAATTGACCTCAGTTATCCTCTTTATTAATATTATTATTACTATTATTATTATTCGTGTCCGGCAGCGTAAGGCTAGCAAGCGAAAGGAAAGCACTCCTTTATACTAAATTTCATGGCCCTGAAAAGGGCCTTTTTTTTTTATTACACAAGTCCTCGTTTACTTAGAGCCACTGTACTTCGACAGGGCCTTGGTTCCTTCAGAAACGGCGTGCTTAGCCAGCTCGCCGGGCATCAAGAGTCGGACAGCTGTTTGGATTTCTCCGCTGCCTATCGTCGACCGCCTGTTGTACTGAGCGAGTCGAGACGATTCGGCAGCAATGCGCTCGAACATATCATTCACGAAATTGTCGAGGATCGACATACATCTGCTGCTGATACCGATATCGGGGTGGACCTGCTTCAAAATTTTGAAGATGTAGCGGACGAAGGATTCTTTCCTCCGCTTCATCCTCTTTTTTTTATCCACAGTCCACGCAGATTTCGGCAAAGTACAGGCCATAACGAGACGTTAACAGTTCGAAATGATAAAAAATTTTGGAAAAAGAGGTCTTTTATACCCCTTTTGCGGATCCAGAGCGTCCTCCAATCAATTTCCGTTTTAAATTCTCCTCCCTCCCCCCTTGCGTCCCTCCGAATTAACTCAACGATTAGTAGAGGGAAAAAAAATTAAGAACAGTAAAGGTACTGCTGCCATTTAATTTTTATGGAGGAGAACGGCAAGCTCTTTAAACAGACACACAAGCCCCCCGCGTGAGTAAACAAAGTTTCGAACGTCAACGGCCATACCATGCTGAAAATACCGGTTCTCGTCCGATCACCGAAGTCAAGCAGCATCGGGCGCGGTCAGTACTTGGGAGGGTGACCACCTGGGAACACCGCGTGCTGTTGGCATACTTTTATTTTTCTCTCTTCAGTTTGAAAGGAATTTCGACTCGAAACGACCGATATATCGTTTATAATTTTTAATGCTACTCTGACGGATCTCTAGATTTTTTCTAACACCGGTAGAATTTTTCGAAAATCTTCGAAGATATTATTAACTTTTAAAAAATTGGCTTGTATCGAGGATTAATCTCTACTTATGTAAGCGTGTTTTTCTGTTTTTATAAGTCACCTATGACTCTCGAGATTCCTAATTCGTTGCAAGGATATTCGACTCGTTTATTCCTTTCCGATACTCTAGAATTCGCGGCTCGCTTTTCGGAGTATCCCACGTAGATTGTGTTTCCTACCGCGGCCGATAGATGGCTGCACTAGACGGCGCATCTCAGAAACCGCGGTTCGGACTTTCGAGACTCGTTTCTGGCCTTTTGAATGGCACCCGAGAGGAGGCTTTTCGCTACGACTTCAGACTACCTTCAATAATTAAATTAGCATCCTCCGGTCCTCGATTTCGCGATTAATTATCCGATATCTTATTGCCGTTCGCGCTCGCAGGAACTTCTGGCCTAGCGGGCTTGGCCCGGGCAGGTCGGACGACGAGCTCCGGTGCGACGGCTTTTCGCAAACTTCGCCTGCCCTCCCTACTTCCCACGACGCCCAAAATTGCTTCTCCTGCCGCCGTGGAGGCGAGCGCGCAAAGTCCGCAGCGAGGTCGCTCGCCGTCGGCCGGTAGGCCGGCGGCGAGCGACCT
Source organism: Pardosa pseudoannulata (assembly GCA_032207245.1). Taxonomy (NCBI): domain Eukaryota; kingdom Metazoa; phylum Arthropoda; class Arachnida; order Araneae; family Lycosidae; genus Pardosa; species Pardosa pseudoannulata. The sequence goes on from JAGEOH010000525.1 coordinate 28,363, forward strand.
CGCGGAGGAAAAAAGTTAATATAACAAAAATTATAACACTTACAGCTACCAATTCAAACTCTAAGGAAGCTATATTCGTGCGAGAACACATATATCTTCACGCGCGCACCCAAAAAATATAATATATGCGCCTAAAGGCTCCCCGATGTCTATATATCGGCACTACATAAAACCGGAGGAAAGCACTCTTTTCGATTTTTTCTTTCGTTTTTAGGTGCAGCTCTTCTGGGAGATTTCGTATCCCGAAATGTCGGCGACCTGGTCGTGGTGGCTAGGACGATATATCGCTTCGATTTTAAGTCGAATTCTCATTAACATCGGGTATCATTTATTTTGATTCCCACGACAGCGTATTTATTTTAATTGACCTCAGTTATCCTCTTTATTAATATTATTATTACTATTATTATTATTATTCGTGTCCGGCAGCGTAAGGCTAGCAAGCGAAAGGAAAGCACTCCTTTATACTAAATTTCATGGCCCTGAAAAGGGCCTTTTTTTTTATTACACAAGTCCTCGTTTACTTAGAGCCACTGTACTTCGACAGGGCCTTGGTTCCTTCAGAAACGGCGTGCTTAGCCAGCTCGCCGGGCATCAAGAGTCGGACAGCTGTTTGGATTTCTCCGCTGCCTATCGTCGACCGCCTGTTGTACTGAGCGAGTCGAGACGATTCGGCAGCAATGCGCTCGAACATATCATTCACGAAATTGTCGAGGATCGACATACATCTGCTGCTGATACCGATATCGGGGTGGACCTGCTTCAAAATTTTGAAGATGTAGCGGACGAAGGATTCTTTCCTCCGCTTCATCCTCTTTTTTTTATCCACAGTCCACGCAGATTTCGGCAAAGTACAGGCCATAACGAGACGTTAACAGTTCGAAATGATAAAAAATTTGGAAAAAGAGGTCTTTTATACCCCTTTTGCGGATCCAGAGCGTCCTCCAATCAAATTTCCGTTTTAAATTCTCCTCCCTCCCCCCTTGCGTCCCTCCGAATTAACTCAACGATTAGTAGAGGGAAAAAAAATTAAGAACAGTAAAGGTACTGCTGCCATTTAATTTTTATGGAGGAGAACGGCAAGCTCTTTAAACAGACACACAAGCCCCCCGCGTGAGTAAACAAAGTTTCGAACGTCAACGGCCATACCATGCTGAAAATACCGGTTCTCGTCCGATCACCGAAGTCAAGCAGCATCGGGCGCGGTCAGTACTTGGGAGGGTGACCACCTGGGAACACCGCGTGCTGTTGGCATACTTTTATTTTTCTCTCTTCAGTTTGAAAGGAATTTCGACTCGAAACGAGCCCGATATATCGTTTATAATTTTTAATGCTACTCTGACGGATCTCTAGATTTTTTCTAACACCGGTAGAATTTTTCGAAAATCTTCGAAGATATTATTAACTTTTAAAAAATTGGCTTGTATCGAGGATTAATCTCTACTTATGTAAGCGTGTTTTTCTGGTTTTATAAGTCACCTATAACTCTCGAGATTCCTAATTCGTTGCAAGGATATTCGACTCGTCGTATATTCCTTTCCGATACTCTAGAATTCGCAGCTCGCTTTTCGGAGTATCCCACGTAGATTGTGTTTCCTACCGCGGCCGATAGATGGCTGCACTAGACGGCGCATCTCAGAAACCGCGGTTCGGACTTTCGAGACTCGTTTCTGGCCTTTTGAATGGCACCCGAGAGGAGGCTTTTCGCTACGACTTCAGACTACCTTCAATAATTAAATTAGCATCCTCCGGTCCTCGATTTCGCGATTAATTATCCGATATCTTATTGCCGTTCGCGCTCGCAGACTTCTGGCCTAGCGGGCTTGGCCCGGGCAGGTCGGACGACGAGCTCCGGTGCGACGGCTTTTCGCAAACTTCGCCTGCCCTCCCTACTTCCCACGACGCCCAAAATTGCTTCTCCTGCCGCCGTGGAGGCGAGCGCGCAAAGTCCGCAGCGAGGTCGCTCGCCGGCCGGTAGGCCGGCGGCGAGCGACCTCGCGGAGGAAAAAAAGTTAATATAACAAAAATTATAACACTTACAGCTACCAATTCAAACTCTAAGGAAGCTATATTCGTGCGAGAACACATATATCTTCACGCGCGCACCCAAAAAATATAATATATGCGCCTAAAGGCTCCCCGATGTCTATATATCGGCACTACATAAAACCCGAGGAAAGCACTCTTTTCGATTTTTTCTTTCGTTTTCAGGTGCAGCTCTTCTGGGAGATTTCGTATCCCGAAATGTCGGCGACCTGGTCGTGGTGGCTAGGACGATATATCGCTTCGATTTCAAGTCGAATTCTCATAAACCTCGGGTATCATTTATTTTGATTCCCACGACAGCGTATTTATTTTAATTGACCTCAGTTATCCTCTTTATTAATATTATTATTACTATTATTATTATTATTCGTGTCCGGCAGCGTAAGGCTAGCAAGCGAAAGGAAAGCACTCCTTTATACTAAATTTCATGGCCCTGAAAAGGGCCTTTTTTTTTTATTACACAAGTCCTCGTTTACTTAGAGCCACTGTACTTCGACAGGGCCTTGGTTCCTTCAGAAACGGCGTGCTTAGCCAGCTCGCCGGGCATCAAGAGTCGGACAGCTGTTTGGATTTCTCCGCTGCCTATCGTCGACCGCCTGTTGTACTGAGCGAGTCGAGACGATTCGGCAGCAATGCGCTCGAACATATCATTCACGAAATTGTCGAGGATCGACATACATCTGCTGCTGATACCGATATCGGGGTGGACCTGCTTCAAAATTTTGAAGATGTAGCGGACGAAGGATTCTTTCCTCCGCTTCATCCTCTTTTTTTTATCCACAGTCCACGCAGATTTCGGCAAAGTACAGGCCATAACGAGACGTTAACAGTTCGAAATGATAAAAAAATTTGGAAAAAGAGGTCTTTTATACCCCTTTTGCGGATCCAGAGCGTCCTCCAATCAATTTCCGTTTTAAATTCTCCTCCCTCCCCCCTTGCGTCCCTCCGAATTAACTCAACGATTAGTAGAGGGAAAAAAAATTAAGAACAGTAAAGGTACTGCTGCCATTTAATTTTTATGGAGGAGAACGGCAAGCTCTTTAAACAGACACACAAGCCCCCCGCGTGAGTAAACAAAGTTTCGAACGTCAACGGCCATACCATGCTGAAAATACCGGTTCTCGTCCGATCACCGAAGTCAAGCAGCATCGGGCGCGGTCAGTACTTGGGAGGGTGACCACCTGGGAACACCGCGTGCTGTTGGCATACTTTTATTTTTCTCTCTTCAGTTTGAAAGGAATTTCGACTCGAAACGAGACCGATATATCGTTTATAATTTTTAATGCTACTCTGACGGATCTCTAGATTTTTTCTAACACCGGTAGAATTTTTCGAAAATCTTCGAAGATATTATTAACTTTTAAAAAATTGGCTTGTATCGAGGATTAATCTCTACTTATGTAAGCGTGTTTTTCTGGTTTTATAAGTCACCTAGGACTCTCGAGATTCCTAATTCGTTGCAAGGATATTCGACTCGTATATACCTTTCCGATACTCTAGAATTCGCAGCACGCTTTTCGGAGTATCCCACGTAGATTGTGTTTCCTACCGCGGCCGATAGATGGCTGCACTAGACGGCGCATCTCAGAAACCGCGGTTCGGACTTTCGAGACTCGTTTCTGGCCTTTTGAATGGCACCCGAGAGGAGGCTTTTCGCTACGACTTCAGACTACCTTCAATAATTAAATTAGCATCCTCCGGTCCTCGATTTCGCGATTAATTATCCGATATCTTATTGCCGTTCGCGCTCGCAGAACTTCTGGCCTAGCGGGCTTGGCCCGGGCAGGTCGGACGACGAGCTCCGGTGCGACGGCTTTTCGCAAACTTCGCCTGCCCTCCCTACTTCCCACGACGCCCAAAATTGCTTCTCCTGCCGCCGTGGAGGCGAGCGCGCAAAGTCCGCAGCGAGGTCGCTCGCCGTCGGCCGGTAGGCCGGCGGCGAGCGACCTCGCGGAGGAAAAAAGTTAATATAACAAAAATTATAACACTTACAGCTACCAATTCAAACTCTAAGGAAGCTATATTCGTGCGAGAACACATATATCTTCACGCGCGCACCCAAAAAATATATAATATATGCGCCTAAAGGCTCCCCGATGTCTATATATCGGCACTACATAAAACCCGAGGAAAGCACTCTTTTCGATTTTTTCTTTCGTTTTCAGGTGCAGCTCTTCAGGGGAGATTTCATATCCCGAAATGTCGGCGACCTGGTCGTGGTGGCTAGGACGATATATCGCTTCGATTTGAAGTCGAATTCTCATAAACCTCGGGTATCATTTATTTTGATTCCCACGACAGCGTATTTATTTTAATTGACCTCAGTTATCCTCTTTATTAATATTATTATTACTATTATTATTATTATTCGTGTCCGGCAGCGTAAGGCTAGCAAGCGAAAGGAAAGCACTCCTTTATACTAAATTTCATGGCCCTGAAAAGGGCCTTTTTTTTTTATTACACAAGTCCTCGTTTACTTAGAGCCACTGTACTTCGACAGGGCCTTGGTTCCTTCAGAAACGGCGTGCTTAGCCAGCTCGCCGGGCATCAAGAGTCGGACAGCTGTTTGGATTTCTCCGCTGCCTATCGTCGACCGCCTGTTGTACTGAGCGAGTCGAGACGATTCGGCAGCAATGCGCTCGAACATATCATTCACGAAATTGTCGAGGATCGACATACATCTGCTGCTGATACCGATATCGGGGTGGACCTGCTTCAAAATTTTGAAGATGTAGCGGACGAAGGATTCTTTCCTCCGCTTCATCCTCTTTTTTTTATCCACAGTCCACGCAGATTTCGGCAAAGTACAGGCCATAACGAGACGTTAACAGTTCGAAATGATAAAAAAATTTGGAAAAAGAGGTCTTTTATACCCCTTTTGCGGATCCAGAGCGTCCTCCAATCAATTTCCGTTTTAAATTCTCCTCCCTCCCCCCTTGCGTCCCTCCGAATTAACTCAACGATTAGTAGAGGGAAAAAAAATTAAGAACAGTAAAGGTACTGCTGCCATTTAATTTTTATGGAGGAGAACGGCAAGCTCTTTAAACAGACACACAAGCCCCCCGCGTGAGTAAACAAAGTTTCGAACGTCAACGGCCATACCATGCTGAAAATACCGGTTCTCGTCCGATCACCGAAGTCAAGCAGCATCGGGCGCGGTCAGTACTTGGGAGGGTGACCACCTGGGAACACCGCGTGCTGTTGGCATACTTTTATTTTTCTCTCTTCAGTTTGAAAGGAATTTCGACTCGAAACGAGACCGATATATCGTTTATAATTTTTAATGCTACTCTGACGGATCTCTAGATTTTTTCTAACACCGGTAGAATTTTTCGAAAATCTTCGAAGATATTATTAACTTTTAAAAAATTGGCTTGTATCGAGGATTAATCTCTACTTATGTAAGCGTGTTTTTCTGGTTTTATAAGTCACCTAGGACTCTCGAGATTCCTAATTCGTTGCAAGGATATTCGACTCGTTATTCCTTTCCGATACTCTAGAATTCGCAGCACGCTTTTCGGAGTATCCCACGTAGATTGTGTTTCCTACCGCGGCCGATAGATGGCTGCACTAGACGGCGCATCTCAGAAACCGCGGTTCGGACTTTCGAGACTCGTTTCTGGCCTTTTGAATGGCACCCGAGAGGAGGCTTTTCGCTACGACTTCAGACTACCTTCAATAATTAAATTAGCATCCTCCGGTCCTCGATTTCGCGATTAATTATCCGATATCTTATTGCCGTTCGCGCTCGCAGAACTTCTGGCCTAGCGGGCTTGGCCCGGGCAGGTCGGACGACGAGCTCCGGTGCGACGGCTTTTCGCAAACTTCGCCTGCCCTCCCTACTTCCCACGACGCCCAAAATTGCTTCTCCTGCCGCCGTGGAGGCGAGCGCGCAAAGTCCGCAGCGAGGTCGCTCGCCGTCGGCCGGTAGGCCGGCGGCGAGCGACCTCGCGGAGGACTTCGCGCGCTCGCCGACACGGCGGCATTAGAAAATAACAGGGGGACCGGCCAACCCAGAGGGTAAAATATACTGGCTGAAAAAAATGCGGTAACCGGGAAAGGGAAGAAAGAAGGAAAGAAAGAAAGAAAAGAAAAGAAAAAAAAAAAAAAAAAAAAAAACCTCACCTCCAGGGGGGGGGGGGGGGCGCCGCCGAAAAAACCCTCGAAATCGCACCGCCCGAAGTATTTGTATCGCGGCGGTCCCCGTCCCTAGAAAAAAATTTGCCAGGGAGTACTCTTAAAATGCAGTCCCCTCCCTGGCTTTTTAACACACATTACAGGGGCAGAAAACGACGCGAATGACGACGTTTACAAGGCAAAGAATTAACGGATTAACCTACATTACTTAAATGTTTGCCTTTTATTGTCGTCTAGATAGAAAAGAAGATAAAAATTACCTGAAGAATGATGCATGGTGAGTTTCAACTGCTTTTTAAAGTGTGCAGTAGATATCTAAGAATTACTTCCCATATACTTACCATTCCGTCTCTCATTATTTGAAAGAAAAAATATTGCACACATAAATGCCTTACATGAGAAAAATAGGAAGACACTGGAGTAAAATGCTTAGAGGATCACATTAATATATAGCTTAAGTGACAAATTATGAAAGAATAACTGCGTTATGAGACGTAATAAATGCAGTCAAAGGTCATGTTAAAATTCAGTTTTTATTTACAAATGCTTATTTCGTGAAAATATGGAGGAAATAGCCAATTTCCTCTTTTCTACAAAAACATTCATCAGCTGCAAGAATATACGTTCTGTGTAACTTTTGAAGATAAATTTATGATTATGAATAAAATTAAATGTTTTAACAATTACATGAAGATTAACACACATTTTTACTGAACAACATATCATTTACCTACCTACTAAAGATATAGATTTATCCCAGTCTTCACAACAGCTTTCCTGGAACATCATGAGCTAAACAAAACATCTTTTATATATCTTCAAAAATCGTTGCTTTATCTACTTCTGTGTATTCACAAATAAGCAATTACATTATAAAACACAGTTATTTCATTTTTGTTTAAATATTCAAAACTAAAAACCCTCAATTAAAGTGAAGATTTTTTTTTTAATTTGTGTTTATTTTAAATATAACTGTCATTACTTTAATAACATTTGTGCTGCAATGCAATTTATATCAATGTTCAAACATACAAACATATACAATCCACACTTAATACAAATTGTCATATAACTTTAGCTTTAAACATAGTTATCGTTTGCAGAAAACAATAAATTAGATTTATAAAAATTTTAATGAAAACCTAAACATTATTTTTAGTCATAAAAACTCATTTTTCATATTCGTTTTAACATTTTTGTTATTTTCCATATGATGAATACATATAAAATTAAGATATATCATTTTATTGCAGTTTATTCCTAGTAATACTGAATGAAATATAGCTTTAGATTGCCAGGTTTGTGTTGCATGAATTACACTTTTAAAAGATAGTTTAAACCAACATGTCGAAAACCAGATATTTTCAGTTACTTGTAATATTCATAGCTTTACATTGCATGTATTATTTTAAAAATTGTAAGTGTAATATTAATATATTTCATTTCATAGAAAGATGATAAATCATATCATATACCTTTTTAATAAATGTTACCTAAAAAAGAGAAGGAAGAAACATATGATACATAAAATACATTGAAATAAATGTTCATTTCAATATTAATAGCCAAATTCATAGGTGTGCATGAAAATTCTTAACATCTTGTGTTTCAGTAAGTTCTCAGTATACCTATGATAAATATCAGCTATTGTAAAAACATTCCAACAATGAAAGTTAATAGCAACTAACTTTAATTCCGTGGATTTCTGTAATAGATAAATGAATTAATATATTTTTTTTAATAAAGAATTGCAAAAAAAATCTATATTCTTTTCTTTTTTTTTAAATAAAAGAATACTTACTAATATTTTCTTGATTAGAACTTTTGGTTTTGAAAATATAATACTGATTTCTGTTTTAAATATATATATACATACATATAATCAGTATTTATCACCTTTAAGATACTAACATTGTAATAGAGAAATTTTTATGTGCTTGGACAACATACATTACAAAACCACTATGACCACATTATTAACCTAAAAAACTAGAATAAAAAGGGCCGACTACAAATAAAATGTTTTTTTCTTCTAAAAAATGACTATATTAGTAAACATATTTGCAAAACATTTGATAAAAATATGCTTTTAGAAACAACATTTCATAAAAAAAACACTGATATATTTATAAATACTCATATATAATCATACATCGATTACCAAACAAAAATACTTTAATATTTTCTTATTAATTCATATGTAAAATGGTAATAGATTTTATTGTTATTATGTACTTTGTGTTGCACAATTTGAAAATACAAACAACTGCACCAACAGCCAAAAATACCAGACAAATTACAAAATTCAAATACCAAACAATATCAGTTTGAATAATATTTTATTTACTCTAAACTCTTGGCCAAGATATAAGGATATTTGATTGTTCAGATTGTATTACTTATCCAACACTCCTCATATAAATACTCAAACCATTACATACAATTCACATTTAGGATTTAATTGTATATTTAGATTATAACACAATTTTGTGTGTAACACAATAGTGACACATTAGTTTGCAAACCATTTCTTGAAAGTATAATTTAATACCATGTTTAAATAAGAAATGAAAAACCTTAAATACCAAACAGTATGCAATCAAACAATAACATATTTTAAACATTTTGAAGTCAAATATAAATTCCAGTCTTACGATATTTTAAAAAAAAAAAGCACACTGTATTGCATATTCACGAACATTTCTAGCATGCAAAAAACCCACTTCATACATACATTTCAATTTTATTGTGATTTATGTATGATACATGTAGGATTTTAAATTATGTGAACCATATTTACAAAAAATTTCTTGAATAAAAAGATTATACCAGAATCAAACAGAAATAAAATCTGTCAAAATACCAAATATAAGACATTAAAATAATGACATATTTAAATATTTTTATATGAAATTGAAATTCTGAGTTCAAGATATTGTATAGAGCAAAATGCATTGTATATCTGACAACACTTTAATACACATAAAAGAGCGAGATAATATACATTTCATTTTTGTATTTCCCTCATGTATGCTGTTTGTAAATTATACCATTATGCTGGTAATGTTTGCAAAAGAGCACTTGAATTAATATATAAATTTTACCACAATAAAATAAGAGTAACATAAAGACTTCAATTTTAACATTAGATTGTGTACAATGTGGGTTTAATGTACACTACGTGAGTCATGTATGCTGAAAAATTCTTGTACACATAAATTTTATCACATAAAAACACAAAAATATAAACTTTTCAATTTTTGTTAATGAGATGACTTGTATATGGTTTTGGGGGTCTTTCAATTTTACCATTATGATAATCATGTTTGCCAACATGTTTTTGTACACATAAATTTTACCATATCTAAATACAAATAAAAGTATGAACATTTCAATTTTTTCTTTTGAGTGACGTGATGACTTGAGTACAGTTTTGGTGAATTGTATCCCATGCAAGCTATGTGTGCAAACAAATTGTTGTACACATTAATTTTAACATATTAAACCAAAAATAAATAAAAAAAATTACATAATAAAAATATTTAAATTTTTACATGCACTTATCTACAGTGTAGGTTAATAGAACACTATGTTGGCCAGGCTGCAAACAATTTGTTTAAGACACAATATACTTTCGTATTCCTTGAAGATACGGTTCTAACAGTTTTACATATAAAATTGCACATTTTTTTAACACTACAAAAAAAAAAAAAACTCAGATTTATTTCTTATTACTTTTAAACAATAAATAACCGGTACATACCTTTAAAAAAAAGGAATGAAGCTTTTCTGGGATTCTACATTGTTACAGCATTTTAATTCTCTAAGCAGAAAACAGACAACCACAATCCTATTTCTAAAGTTGCAGCTGAAGAACACTTTCAACAGACTAGCAGAGAATATTTCGAGAATATTCAAGCGCCCGGAAAAGCTGCTAGAAAAAAACCATTGTAATTAATAACAAATATTTTGAAATCAACATATTCATACTAGAAACAAACCTGAAAATCAAAACAGAAACTAAATGTTTTCTATTCCTCGAAATTTACTAACTTTTAGTGTGAATAAATTCTATAAAAAATATTTTAATATATATATTCCTTAATAAAGAAAATTTAATTAAAAGCAAGCAATATATTTTAAAGTTTCTAAGATTTCATTCTTTTCATATATTTGAAAGATTAAAACAGAAAGTTGTGAAAACAAAATACACAGTATTACAAGACAATACGCATTTTTTTTTCTTGTAGTGTACACTAAAACCTTGTTATTTAAGTGGCATATCAAGGTAGAAAATACTAGAGCTACACTTATAATAAAATGCAGTGAAAATGGGAACATATATTTACAATACTTATTAATAATGTGAAAATTGTAGGATGTAATTATATTGCTACAAACCTTGTCAAAATTCAAACTGCGAGGTGGTTTACTATATGGATTTTATTTTTCTTGAAGTACGCGTTTTGGTGAATATGTATATTTTTTTTGATAATACTTTTTTTTTTAAATAACTACAAATATCAATATATTTCAATGCTGATTATAACATTGAAACATACACAGCTGATTTTAAAATTGTTTTAGAGGAGTAAAGAGAATTTTATTAGGTTAAGTTTAACCCACTCCAACGCATCTTATCGACCGTTACGTTCCACCAAGTGTACATCTTTATTAAAAATTAATATTTATGGGTAATTAATCCCTCATTAACTTAATAACAGCTAATACTCCAGACCTAGAAATAGATAAAAGAAAAGAAATGAGTTTTTCTTACCAAAAAACGTTAAATTAAAATACGGAAAAACGGGCCGCACACCAACAGAATATGAAAAAACTGCAAACGGAAATGGTAGAAGTACAGTTTAAGCTAGTTGAATTTTCGGTGAAAAGGGCTTTGCTCAGCGAAGAGAATGGATTTGAATCAAAATGAAAACCAATAAGAAATAGGCGCATTTATTACGTAATAAAGGGTTGCAATGGAGAAGCATACATGAAAGTCATAAAACCGAAGAGTGAAAAAAAGTTTAAATTTTAGAGCTTTATCGCCCGTATGCCTGGCACAGTATCATCTTATGATAATAGAGATTACATTTAAAATCACTATAATAAATTAAAAAAAATTGTAGATTTCATCCGTTATAAAGAATGCGTAGTCTCATCTTATGATAATAGAGATTACATTTAAAATTATTATAATAAATTAAAAAAATCTTGTGTATTTCATTCGTTAAAAAGAATACTGAAGTATAACAAACATAGTAACTCGGTTTTCCGATCACATGAAATAATAAACATAAATATATACATACATATAATTTTAACGATGTAATCAAACTCAAAATAAAAAATAAAATAACAGTTTAAATTAATAGCTGCTCTGTCAGTGCAAATTTTTACTTTAAGATAAACACAGCACAGGGGATGTAAAAAAAGGAAAAAAGTTTCTAGCATTAAAAATTCATGTATAAACAACAAAAAATCATAAAATATCTCGTTTTATGGTTATATAGAGAAAACAAGATTCTTATTACACATATACAAACACAGAATACATAGAATAAATATATTTCTAATTTTACCTTAAAACATCCCCTTTCAATTTCGTAGAATGATAAAACAATGCATCAGGAGGAATGAAGAATGAAAATTTTTAAACAAAATTTATTATATATTTACACAACTGTGCTTAAACAGGAGTGGAAATTCAGTCTGGCTTTTAGTTATATTTGATTATTTTTAGGGAATTGACTTTAAACAATAAGTGCTCCCGTCTAACACATGCCTGGAAATATTTCGATCTTATCTATCCAAACCAACCAAGTTTATTATTTTCCATTTTCTAATGGATATATTAAAGTATTGAAAATATACGGTTTAATACTCATCGAATATCCTGGCTTTATAATACTTTGGAACGCTTAGGTCTACTGTTTTGCTACACGAGGGCTAATGAGATCTGGACCTTCTGCTTAAAGCAGATTCGAAACGGC
>JAGEOH010000526.1:0-5000 GCA_032207245.1 Pardosa pseudoannulata
TGGCCCTAGCGGATAATTTTGGAAATTTCCAAATAAAAAGGAGATACACGCTGTCGGAGACAGATTTTTCTAGAGATATTTTCCAGAGACATTGACCCAGGTGTTAAGGGTCTTTCACATGCTAGCTGACTCTTCAGTTTGGCTTGTCCCTATGATGAAGTGGGAACCCGTCCACCAACATTATCTTAATAAAGGTCTTCATCTAAAACGGTATCATTTTTATGGCCATGACTGCAACCATCCATCGAGAAGTCGGTCTCATTACACACACACACACACACACACACACATATATATATATATATATATATATATATATATATATATATGTGTGTGTGTATATATATATATATATATATATATATATATATATATATATATATATTATATATATATATATATATATATATATATATATATATATATATATATGTATATGTATATATGTGCTTGTATATATGAGGTTGTGTGCTTTAGTAGTTATAAATATGTATAAATAACAAACTGAATTCGTATAGAAACACTAAACACTAAAACAAAATGTTTATTTCGGGTAGATCTCACAAGTCAACTAGATCATGTATATTCATATTAAATCTACAATGTGACAGCAATTACTGCGGTAGATTAAATTGTATAAATTTTTTGTTTATTCTACTCCCAACCTATTCTGTCATGGCTATATTTAGGAAGCAGAAAACGTAACTAGATCTGCTACGATTTTTAATAACAGTTTGTGGAACAGAACTCGGCGAGAGCAGAAATTTCGCCGATCTAAATGTATTTTAGATCAGTCTATTAGAAATAAGGAAAATAATTTGTATCTTAAAGAAATGTTTATAAGATCATATTGTTCAAAGATTATTGTTTTATTGCTGGAAAAATATTTTGGGGCATTAGTTTAAATTTATCAAAAGAAAGCGGGATAGTAAATAAATGTATGAAATATATACGTACTTTACTACTCGTAATTAATTTTTATGTGCATAATTGATTTTTTAGGAAAACTTTTCGACTATTTATACAGTTTACTCTTTATTAATTTAATTTGCAATGCATGTTACATAATATTTGCTAATTAATAAATATGATTAATTTCTTTAAAGTACATAACCTATTACATTTGAATAACGAAATAAAGTATTTAATATAAATAAACCAAATATTGTACACACAGAGTTTTAGACGCACAATCTAAAATTTTTATGTATTAATATAATACGACAAATCTTTATCAGTGAATACACATTCAGTTCCTGAGAAATGTTGGTTCTTTCATGAGCACTGAATTATAAAACTGAATTCTAAAAGAAACAGCTTGTGTAATTATGGAATAAAGAGAAATTTTGCACTATTTAATTTAAAAAGAAATGTAAGCATATTGATAGTAAATAAGTATAGATGTTTGTATTTTTTTAAGTTTGTGAACCAGATCCTCTTTGAATTTGAGTTTTTGATATCTTTCAATGCAGAGCATTTCGTTACAAAAAATTTTCTTCGCTCTATGCAAATTTCAATAGTGTTTAATAAATATTATATTTGACTTGCAACCCTTAATGATACTTGTAAAATGAAATTATATGATCCTAATGTGATGAGACGATTTAGATCATTAATATAATTGATAATTAATATAACTGATATAAAAAATATGATTGATTAATTAATATAATTGCTATAAATAAAACGAGAATTGAATTGCTTGCGATCTAAATCTTACCTCATTACATCTTTTGTAAAGGAGAGATGAACTATAAAAATTATTTCAACGGATTTTCGCCGTGTGCTTGATTCTCTGGCGGGGTTCTGATCCCAGTCCCAGATTAGAACCAAGTTTCTGTACATGACACTTAAATAAGAATTACCTTTGTGGAGTTATTTATGAGTCCCTAAGGGACATTGCCCAATTTTAAGGGGCAAGGTTTTCCCATATTTACGGTTCAAAGGCGGGGTAAAGGAGACCAATAGATTTATATAGCCCAGCTGATTGGACGAAAATAAGTAAGAAAGGACAGAGATGAAAATTATATAAAATAAAGAAATGTCAAGAAGAAGAGGTAGTTCGGAGGTTGAGAAGAAGTTTTCGACAGAGAGGGTGTCCGAGAGTTGAGGAGAGAAGTTCGACTATCAGAGTTCAGAGATCGGGAGTTCGACGGCGAGTGTTCAGGACTCGAGGACAGAGTAGGGGAACCAAATGAGATTTGGGTCCAAGAAATACTTCGACATCCCAATTTATTTAGAAGGCCCCATACTGGAGACTGGAGTTCACATTATCATCCTACCAATCGAAATAACACGCAAGGTATCTACAAGAGCTTCCAAGAGTACAGCCTTGGTACCAAATAGATCCACAAAGGAACTCATTATTATATATATTTGAAATTGAGATTGGGTGCTCTCTTTTCTTTGTCTCTTTTTTACCTAAATATATTAGGATATTATTAATGTTAAATTTTGAATAATATGACACCTACTAAAAGGTTTGGAGAAGCAAATTTTATGAAGCTAAGATTGTTTGTATATAGATAAGTATATAGAATATTAATAAATTTGTTTAATTTTATTTTAAACTATCAACCTTGTATGTGTTTATTTTAAGAGTGTAATTTTTTATTTTAATAACTCTTAATTTAGCTTATTTTTTATTTTATTTTAAGTATGTAGTCTCTCAGAACCTGTGGTTGAATTTAAACTCAAATAATCTTCACAACGCAACCTAAATAATATTCAGTCTTTTTGACTAAAAAAATAAATAACCACTATAAATTTGATCATAGGTAAATACCTAAATTTAAACGAGAGCTACTCGACACCTAATACATATTTGTTATTACATATTTCACTATATATTTATCAGTGACTGTAAAATCCCCTTATCACTTTGTCTTTCATTAACAATATGCTCAATCACATGGAAGGGTAACTGGTTGAAGTTATTTATTTAAGTTGTTTATTGTGTTAAAAATTATTCTATAAATTATATTTTCAAATCAACTGGTATCCGAATAGGAAATGTTTTCAAATAACATTAGATGATTTCACACTCTTCCATTCTTATTTTTATGTCATATGTAATTCAAAACAATTGATGAAAAATCCGTTAGAAATAGTATATGCATTTTCCAAGAATTTTGTTCGCAAGAAAAGTAAGGATTTATCAAAAGAAGACGGGAAAGTAAAATAAATATAAACTGACACACCACTTTTTCAGCTTCTTTATATAATGCATTTTATATCTGCATTATCGATTGTATTATGTAAAATGACTATTTATATAATGTACTATGTTGCAGTTCTATTTATAATGCATATTAAATATTATACGCTATGCAAGAGGCTTTATTGATTTCCCAAAGTACTCAAGAAATAAATAGTATGACTAATGGAATAAAGTACATTACCATTGTTGTTTTTTAATGCATATTGCTGTCGTATTTGTTTTAAAACAATTTGCATTCAAATTATAAAGAACCTAATTAATCGAAACCTAATTAATCTACTTCAATTTTTATTACACAATTTTTAACTTATTCTAAAAGTACATTTTAACTTATTACTGCCTATTCTGAAGATGTGTTACTTTAAATCAATATTTGGTTTCAATAACTAATGTCTAATGTAGATTATTCTTTGATTTTGTTTATGCAAAATGTTTCTATATTTTACATAGGGCTTTAACATAAAAACAATTAGTGAATGATTTTATTTTTATTGACAAATGTAAACGATTAAGGTGTATATTATATTAAATTTCATGTTACACACGCACATAATTGTATATATATATGTATGTATATATTTGTATATACATATGTGTTATATATATATAAATATATAAATATATATATATTATATATATATTATATAAATATATACATAACAAAAATATATATATATATATTAATATATATATATATATATATATATTAATTTTATATATACATATTAAATATATAAATATATATATATATAAATATATATAATTTATATTATAATATATATATATATATATATATATATTATATATATATATATATATATAATATATATATATATACATATATATATACATATATATATATATATAATATATATATATATATATATATATATATATATATATATATATATATATATATATATATATATATATATATTTATATATATATATATATATATATAATATATATATATATATATATATATATATATATATATATATATATATATATATATATATATATATATTATAATTTAAAGAGGAAATTAGATCTTAGAAGCCTTATCCAATGAGGAATGTGGCAGAACACGTTAATGTTTAATGTTTAATTATGGCTAATAGTGAATTAATGTAATATTTTAATGTTTCCAATGATTAACGCTTTAAATGTTAATCTAAGTTAAATCTAAAAGAATATTGACTATTTTTATTATTTATACAATTCATTTATCTCATTTATGTCATTATATATATATATATATTATATTTATATATATATATATATATAATATATACATTTTATATATATATATAATATATTATATACATATATATACATATATATATATTTATATATATATATATAAATATTATACATATATATATATATATATATATATATATATATATTATTTATATATATATATATATATATATAATTTTATCATCATATAATGTAAAGGTTTGAAATCACGTTATTTTCAAACAACGTTCTGTAATTTTGATTAATGAGAATTAATATTGCAGTACCACCTTTTTTCTTTGATAAATTGCTTAATGATTAGTTTTTGTATTTTTAGAAAATTGTTCTTACGCTCTTCCGCTTAAAAAGAAAAAAAATATTAATAAATCTCTTGATTAATTGCTTTATAATGAGATTTACGACGTTAATGTTTACAAAGATTCTGTAAAAAGTACCTAAATATAACATTCCTGTTTGTAGTATGATTTTCTTACATGCATTATTCAATGTAGTTCAGTTTATAAAATAAAAAGCTTA
>JAGEOH010000526.1:10000-15000 GCA_032207245.1 Pardosa pseudoannulata
TTTCAAATGAAGAATAGAGCTCTTTTATACTCTCTGTTGTGAGTTGGATAAACCTAGAAAACCTAAAAGTCCATCCTATGTCTATCAAAAGCAGAGAAAGAATTTAATAGGTGGTTTCGCTCCGAAAGCATTGTCCGTTAAAGGGTTAAAACGAAAGGTGCACCCCTTGGCCTTAATACGAGAGCCTGAAGGCTCAATCGTTCTTGGTTTGTCCAAGTGGCATGAGAAACAACAAGAATTCCATTCTTGACATTCTGTTGCTCCGCTTTCTTTTTTTTGCTTCCTCTGGCGAAACGATCAAAACCAGCAGTCTTTAAGTTGTTGTTGTCGTCTTATGCCACTTGGTCAAACCAAGTACGATTGAGCAGGAGGCTACTTGTATTACGGCAAAGGGGTGCGCCTTTCATTTAAACGAGCACCTCAAGGGGAAAGTACGACTTATGCTCAAGTGAGTCCTCGTAGTTTTGAAGCAAGGACCAAACAGAACACCAATAGGCTTGGCCTGCCTCCCCCAGAGGTATTGATTGACAACTTAGAGGACATTGTGACCACGAACATAGTTTACGCAACTCAGTCACCTTTAATGAACATGGCGGATTTTAGGCCAGCTCGAGCTCCAAACCCGCAACCCTCGAGTTACGAGAGAGAGTGGCCTTGGCCTACCGAGGTCTTTAAGTCGAAGTGAATACGTCTCAGTAAATGATCATTTGGCGAAGATTTTAGGTTCTCCGATAAATTTTATTTCCATTAAATGCGATAGTAATTTGTTTTCATTTCCTTTTAACGTTTAGTGCCTGAGATGAATTAACCGTATTCGTGATTATGAGAACAAGGATTTGGGAGTAGAATTGTGCGAAATGTTTTTCATAGGACGAACAATTAGAAGTTCAAAGTAGTCAAAGGTATTTTTTTAACAGTAGAGACTAGATTACTTTCAAATTCTGGTAAATTGAACATTTCAAGCAAAATACAGCTGGAAAGCAGCCAGACTTCATCCTCGATTATCTGTTGCTTCATTTTTCATTTTTTCTCCTTCCTCTGACGAAACTATCAAGCATGACCGCGGGCTTTAAATAGAAGCACATGAGAATATGCTTCAGAAAATGATTATTTGAGGGAAATTTTATTTCTCTCGATAAATATTATTTCTGTCAAATGCTGCTGTAATTTGTTTCTATTCTCTTTTCAGTGCTTGGTGACTGAGGTGAATTGTAATAGGGAATATGAGAACAAGGATTTGGAAGCTGAATTATATATATATATATATATATATATATATATATATATATATATATATATATATATATATATATATATATATATATATATATATATATATATATATATATATATATATATATATATATATATATATATATATATATATATATATATATATATATATATATATATATATATATATATATATATATATATATATATATATATATATATATATATATGTGTGTGTGTGTGTGTGTGTGTGTGTGTGTGTGTGTAATGATGTGATCCAGAGTTAAGGCGAATGGAAAACAGTCATCTTGATAATAATAATTTTATTAAATCTTCGTTTTTTCTAAAAGAAAAACCTGCGCCATTTTCATTGTTCGTAGTGGAGCTAAGCGTGGAGTAGGTGTTCACAATTCCATGTTCACGTGCTGACTGATCTTTTCTGTTTGCAAGCTCATCAAATTGTTTCAAAATGCTTCCGCCTCACCGGATTATCCTAAAAGCTTACGCGAGCGTGGGTCTTTTTCATTTATTCTATTATTATAAAAGAGTTCCCTTTTTACAATCGTTTATAATTCACGTAGTTTCCTACTACCCCTTTTTTAGACCTCACACACACACACACACACACACACACACACACACACACATATATATATATATATATATATATATATATATATATATATATATATATATATATATATATATATAATTACAAGCAATTGGAAATTCAGAGCAGTCAGTGATATTTGAGTTTTTAAGAAGCAGAGACAAGAGTGAGAGGAATTCTACTGGCGAACATAAGAAAAATGATTTTAGGAACTGAGTTGTAATAAATATGGTACAAGTAATTGAAAATTAATTCCAATTTGTCAACGGTATTTGAGTTTGTTGTGCTACCTAGATTGTACAGTGTATTTTGCTCCCTCACTTATATAGATCAATTATTTATCTGTAAAGTTTAGTTAATGTTGCGTCGTCTTGTGATGCAATATAATCTGGATATTAACACACTGTATGCGGGATACGTACTACAACGTTTTCTGAAGATTGATACTTGAGCGCGGGTCACGTACTAGTACGGGTTAGTGTAACAACATGGTTTGTTTGTGGGTACAAAAATAACGGTATATACAGGAAAACGAAGCCAAATGTTCTTGTCTACTACATAGATTCTGGAAAAATTTAGACAAATAAAAACTAGTTTTTACATTATTAGTTTTATGATTGCTCTTTTCATTTTTATAATGTAAAAATGTTTATATATAACATAATTCAAAAAAATTAAAACTATATACTACTATTTCTATTTGATTTTTCATATTTACGATACTATTATAAATTTAATCATTAAAAATAAATTTTTTGTTTACAAAAATCTTATGGTTGTTATTTATATATTTCCATTTATATATTTGTTAATATATTTCAATATAAAATACGAAAAGTTGTTTAAAAAATTAAATAATTTTCGATCTATTGAGATTTAACTGAATAACTAAATTTACTCGCAAAAAGACCGCTCTATATACAATTGCGCTGCGAAATGTACCCGCACACAATGTGTCAAAAGTACCAACTTTATGAGTAATACACTAACGAACAATGTAAGAAATCTTGAAGAAATCCAGAAAAAAATAATGCACCTAGAACATTTTGAAGTTGAGAATAAAGTAAAAACATTAAGCTGAAAAAATGAAGTTTTAAAGCAAGGAAGAAATCAAAAAATTAAGATTTATTGAAAGAAAATAATCACTCGATTGCAAACGCTTAACCCTTTAAAGGTCACGATTAAAGATTCTGTCAGATTTAACGATATTACGGTATAAACGTTGTCTCTGAAGTTTATAAATAGGAACCATATCCAAATAAATTTTATATTGACTTGGTAGATAGGAAATTATTTTTGAGAGGGGTTTAATTGGGAAAGCTTTCCCTTTTACAGCATGAAAATAAGAGATTTTCAAATTAATTATATTGGTAGAACAATGTATAATTATCATCAAAATGATGTAATAAATAGATGACTACACAATTTTTCATTGTTCTTTTGGGTAGGTGTTTTCACTTGAAGTCATACGGAGAAAAATCAAATTCGAGATTTTTATGGAAAGCAATTTTAAACTAATATATTTCAAAGGGAAAAATAAATTATGCAAAATTCTATTATCTATTACTACATCAAAGAGTCAATAACACAGAAAATCGGAAAAAAAAAATCTTCGGATGTTTTTAAAAAGAAGAGAATAAAGTATTAATAGGTGGTTTCGTTGCGAAACCACTGCCCATTGAAGGGTTAAAGCGAATTTCTAGCTTTTGGTCGAATTAACTTTCGTTATGAAGGTCTCTTGCCACCTCAAAAGAATTAATTTAACCCTTTATATCCTGAATTAATTTACCATCAACTTATTTACTGAATTTTTGCATCATTAGATAAGTTTTAATGGAGAATAATCATAGAAAAAAGAAAATTAATTTTTACTGTATTTTAGTAGTTAATTTTGCATCTGGTACTAACATATATTTTTGACTCTATGATAAAAAATAAAACATTAAATTATGAATAAGACAAATTAAATGCTTACCTGCGAAGTATAGAAATCTCTAAAAAATAATAGTACCAAATAACTGGTAATAAACCACTAAATTTACTCAATTGAACAACACGTGTATCAAGTCTAACACAAAATGACCTTCGAATGCCAATTATAAAATCCTTACTATGCGAATAAAAAGGATTCCTGATTAATGTTGTCATTTCTTTTCTGGTGTAGGAACTGCAACGTTCATGTCCTTTTGAGTACCGTCAGGGAAAACGGCTATATTAGGAATATATAGGTGTTTGATTGATGCGGTACTTATAAGTACTGTGAAGATAAAAAGGGTTAAGGAACGAGGCTAGCTTGATATTTATTTTAGAAGCAAATAGAAATAGTGAAGCAAAGTTTTCGTTCTTATAAATTAGCTTCTGGTGTACGAAAAGAATGTTCTCGTTTACATATGCGCAAGGATCTGAGTTATGGTCTGTAATATTGCTTGCTGTACAAGCGAAAATTACGAAATTAATCTATTATCTTTAATGATAAACTTTTAGCTAAATTCAACAAAGAGATAATGGAAGCCCAAAGAAAATATTAAAATAGAATTATGTGAGCGCATTTTCGTTTTAGTGGCAGTAAATCAGAATTTATGACATCGCGTGCAAGGTGATAGCTTGGCGATTATCTTCCTGATATATCCGATAGCCTGTGTTCTCTCACTATGGAGGCATTAATAATTAATTTTCCATTCAGAAAACACACACGTGTTTCCGCTGATCACGAATCCGGGAGCTTTTTATTTGACAGGTAGTTTGGCGATGGATCTGGTGAAAGGATAAGTGTATCAGTTACCTTCATCTACTTACTGCTGAGTGATCCAGTAGCGTAGGATATTTAGCTTCCGAGTCACACGCTTGCAATAAAGAAAAGGGATAAGTCAGTGTCAGTGAAAAAATTAGCTGGTAGATTTCGAAGAACTGACGTGTATTTAAAGATTGTTCGTAGTACAAGTTCAAGGATATAAAAGGTTTATTTTTAACACGAGTTCCCTCTCATTTTTATATTATATCGAGTTTAGAAGTTGTAAGATTCTTT
Organism: Pardosa pseudoannulata; assembly: GCA_032207245.1. Lineage (NCBI taxonomy): Eukaryota > Metazoa > Arthropoda > Arachnida > Araneae > Lycosidae > Pardosa > Pardosa pseudoannulata. The sequence goes on from JAGEOH010000526.1 coordinate 14,869, forward strand.
GAGACATTGGGTGCTGGTACATTTAGCAGCGAAATTGTACCGGGAACTGGCGTTTTGCGCGTAAATTTAGTTATTCAGTTAAATCTCAATAGCTCGAAAACTATTTAATTTTTTAACAAACTTTTCGTATTT
>JAGEOH010000526.1:27500-37500 GCA_032207245.1 Pardosa pseudoannulata
GAGAGACGATCTGCAAGAGAGCAGTTGGATTGGGGGAGTCGACATAGAGCCAGCAACCGAGAGACATCTCTCTGTGCTAATGTGAGAAAACACTACGCTCGGTTATCTAAATCTGGCTAAGACGGGCTCCGACACTCAAATATGATATTTTCATTTACTTTAATTTTTATCAATGTTGTAAATAAATGTATGTTGTCCTTATTGTTTCGGAATTAATTTAATGCATCCTCAGAGACGACCGAACATACCCCCACCACTGTCAAAGTAAAGTAAGCGGCCAGGTTCCACGCAAGCATAGCGCCTCAGGAAAGTGGGTGTGTTACAATAATTAAAAACCCGGAGCTCAAATATGTTAATTACTTATAACAAATAATTGCATCTTATTAATGTTAGATTTAATGTATTGTTAGAAATTTTCTTTTTTTTTTTTGAGGGGTGGGGGAGAATCTCACTCTCCGATGTTAAATAAGATTTTTAAATCTTGAATATCTAAAACATTTTATTTAAGATAAAGTTGTTTTTTGGTGATCCTCTTAGGATGATGATGAAATAGGGTTGGCATGTTTTTGCCAAAGGTGGGAAAAAACCATGGAAAAAACCGGTAAAAAACATCCTGGCAAAAATACATTTTTGTCGCTTTTTGCCAAGTGCCAAAAATGGATATGTTTTATTTACGGATATATAATTATTTTACCTTTTACTAATTTTAACTCTAATCTAAAGATACATAATATAATGTTATTTTTACCTTAGAATATTCAAAGTGTCATTGAAACAGTAATCTAAAGTTATACCTAGAGATAAAAAAAAAAAAAAACATAAAATGAAGATTGATTTTGCAAGTTTTTATGTGCAATGTTGTTTTTAATGTAATTATTAGCTTATTTCCCCTACAAACTGTAGGTTTAAACGTTTTTAGTGCTTATATATATATATATATATATATATATATATATATATATATATATATATATATATATATATATATATATATATATATCTGATATGTATATATACACACATTACAATTAAAGACAACATTACTCTATTAAATTGTTAAATAAAGAAAAACATTTTTTATCCCTCCATCATATAAATTTATTTACAAAAATAGAATATTCTATTCATTATTGTAACATCAGTGAAGATTGTTTTAAATTGTTTAAATTGTCAAATTAATACTAATGAAATACCTAATAAATAATCTAATTTAAGTCTCAATTGTATTACGTACAAAATTATTTATTATTTTGTTATTTATTAATTATTAATTATTTTGTACATTTTTAAAATCCATCCAATTTTTCTAGATTTTGCCATCTTTGCCGCTTTTTAGCAGGTTTTTTTCCAGTCTTTGCCACTGTCCTGGCAAAAATACCATTTTTTTTTTCGGCAAAATGACCAACTCTGTGATGAAATAATCATTACTCCAAAATAGTTGATAGTTTTTTAAAATGACAGAGGCTGTATTTCTTAGCAGCTCACAAGAGGATAAAATACAAAAACAGCAATGGTGTACAAGAAAGCTGTGTAACATATACAAGGTCAGGACTCTATCTGTTCATAAACAGTTATTTTGCAAAGACCAAAATGGTGTACAAGAAAAATATATAACGTATTCAAGGTAAGATTCAATCTGTTCGTGAAATTGAAATACCGTTTTTTCTCTTGCCCAAAATTAGGTCGGGCATATCTTCATACATTTTATCACTGAACTTAGATATGACATAAATAATCTTCTTTTATATTTGGCTTAAATAATAGATTAGGTACATGTGTGATAATTTTAAATTGAATCACCGATTGTTTTTCAATGAAAATTTTATCATCGGTATTAACAAAAATTTGTATCTACCTCCAGAGTGTAGCGGAAATGGTAGTTTCATTCCTTTACTTCCATTAATTGATGTGGCAAAAAAAAAAAAAAAATTGGGAAGAACTTAACGATAATTTCGACGTAACTAAGAAAACTTTGAATTATCTTTATAAATTAATTCAACGTGTTTCTAAACTGCCTTCATAGCATCGGGAGACTTTAGAAGAATCTGAACACAAACCAATTATTGAGTGTGTATCAGATAATTCTCAGCCAAAAAGAAACCATTTTTCTTTACCAACGTCATAGGGTACTTTAGAATTCTGGAAAATTAAATATTTTACTGATATTGTCATATGACGGGCTATATGCTAGTATACACAATAACTACTGAACAGTGAAATAACAATATTCACTTCTAATTAATAAATGTTTATGTATTTTAGGAGGCAAGAGATCCTTCGTTCACCAGGAGGCACAAAAATGGCTCCGAGCAACGCGTCGGCATCTTCCGCCGGACTACCGACCGATTCCGAGAGCAAGCGGTCTTTTCCGAGTGTTTCGGATTGGCAGATCGCTTTTAATTGATCGGCATGGAGAGGCCATTCAACTCGGGGCAATGACAAATTGCGACCGCCGCTGCAGCCGAGAATATACCCCGAACTTTGCTTGCACTTCGTTATTAAAAATAACTGCCCGAAATGAACGATGGCAGTACAAAAAGGTGCCCCCCTTTCGACCATTTGCGAAGGTATGACGAAGGTCTGCGTGGAGTAGAAATAGATGTGAAGTTCGATTGTTTGTTTGCACGAAAGGAAAGTCCCGAAAAGTCTATTCACGGACAGGGGGACAACGTCTCTCGCTTCCGCGGCTCGCAAGCTTCAAGCCGTACGTGTCCTCCGGGTAGTGCTAAATGAGAGACAACCTCAGGGGTATGTCTCCTTTAGGTATACACGGGTGTCACGAGCCCGGGGTTCAACTGAGTGATCTTTTTCTAGTGTCTTCCCTGGTAGTCTTGAACTTGCTTCTGTAGTGCTTGTTCCTTACTGGGGTTGACCAAATTAATTCTCGAACCATTACGGGCCTCTCGTATGTCAGCTGCAGCTCTATATTAAATGCGCGTAATGCTTAATATGAGATATGATGAACCATTAAAGGTTCATTATGGATAATTTTTAATAATTTGGAGCTGTTGGCTTTGTAAACTGTTGAGGGGACCTCACTATAAAACAAGGTGACTCCGCCATTCTGGCCATAAATTTCAAAATATCACCAAGCTTATGTATGAATGTTCATTCTATTTTTCTTTCTATGGAAATATTTTAAGGTAACTGATAACTGTCTTATTGTTATTATTATTACTCTTCTACATTAAGACCTTTTTAATAAAATGAATATTTATTTAAAATTTTTACTCTTCATTTTTCGTTATTTCTTTACTGTACTAATGTTCATTTTATTTTTCTTTCTATGGAAATATTTTAAGGTAACTGATAACTGTCTTATTGTTATTATTATTACTCTTCTACATTAAGACCTTTTTAATAAAATGAATATTTATTTAAAAATTTTACTCTTCATTTTTCGTTATTTCTTTTAATGTACTAATGTTCATTCTATTTTTCTTTCCATGAAAATATTTTACGCCTCGTGTTCACTACCTTATAATATCAATAAGGCAGTTATACTTCTTACATTACACTACGTTATTTCTTTTACTGTACTAATGTTCATTCTATTTTTCTTTCTATGGAAATATTTTAAGCCAACTGATAACTTCCTTATTGTTATTATTTTTACACTTCTACAATAAGACCATTTAAAAAAAATGAATATTTATTTAAAAATTTTACTCTTCATTTTTCCTTATTGCTTTTACTGTACTTGACATTCAAAGGCAAGAACTCTTTCACTGTACATTTTGCTATTCCAAACGATATAAATAATTACACCAAATTTGTCAAAGGATACCCTATTCTTCAGTAGTCCCCAAAATATCAAACTATAAATAAATTATTTAAGTTTTAAAACGAGAATATACGAGAAAAAAAAACTTTAAATAAAATAAAATAACTATTTGAATATAAAAATTCAGTTACATTATGATATATATTCTTTGTGTAACTTCTTCTGAATTAAAAAAATCAGTTTTTGCTTATCGAATTTCGTCATTTTTTGGTCCTTTGTCTGATAATGTTGAGAACAACTTGCTAACTTTGCATCCGTAGAAAGTCAGTATTACGTACAGAAATGTAATTCAGATAACTTCAATAAAGAGTCATTTGTTCACACACACACTTTAATCACGAATAACATGTAAAACTTAATTCAAGCCAGTATTAATTAGGGCTGGATCCCTTCGCACATTCGTTCAACAGAACATCAGGATTTTATACATCAGAACAGCGAAAAAGGGTTACATTCAAAATACAACTTCGTGGTTGCCAAATGGCAAAAGCAAAACTTCAAATTGAGTTTGCGAAACTACGGGATTCAACACACTGCCCCCGGATGAACAATATTATTGTTCAGCAATCAAATTAAATGAATAGTACAATTAGATCAACTAAAAGACAAATTAACAGACTTACAATAGGAGTTACACAAGAATTTTCAAACAGGGGAAATCACTGAAATCTAATAAGTATATAAAATGGATTAGATAAGTAAACAATGAACAAAATATGCAAAAGAAAAAAAATATTATTTCAATTAGGTATTTAGTCATCAGAATCAAGTTCAAGTTTATATAGCAATTGAATAGGTCTTTTAATACATCCTGATGATGTTTGAAGTTCACACGACCTAACTTTAGAGTCTCTTCCAAAGAAAAGTTCTTTAACCAGTCCACATTTCCAGAGATGTTTTTTAACGTTGTCTTCATGAATCAGGACAACATCACCAACTTTGAAATTGGATGGAGGGCTAGTTGGTTTGGTAAAGTTGGCAGAGCGAAGTTCGAGCAAATATTCTTTTCGCCAACGTTTCCAAAAATGATTGATTATTTGTTCTCTATATCTCAACTTTTTTGTCAATGTTAATTTGTTGGACTTGGGAGAGGAGTAAGACATCTCGGGCAAAGAATTTACCCTTTTTCCAATTAAGAAGTGCGAAGGTGTGAGTGGCATTGGTTCTTCGCCTTCTTCATAAACGTAAGTCAATGGTCGTCCATTGATAACCGCTTCGATTTCAGTCAGAGTGGTTTGGATCTCTTCGAATGTGAGGCAAGATCTTCCAAGAACTTTTTTCAAGGGAGTTTTCACGGAACGCACCATGCGCTCCCAAAATCCGCCCCACCAACTGGCTCTTGGTACAATAAATTTCCAAATTATATTATTTTGGGTGAAATACTGAAGAATTTCTGTTTTAGAGATTCGATTCCAAATGTCTTTCAACAAATTGTCAGCTTTAACAAACGTTTTAGCATTATCACTGTAAATTGTTTTACACAAACCTCTTCGCGAAATAAATCTTTTAAACGCCAACAAAAAATTGCTTGTGCTTAAGTCACTAGCTAACTCTAGATGAACTGCTCTGGTGACTGCGCAAGTGAACAGAACAATATAAGCCTTTTCTAAAGCTGTTTTCGTCTTAACATAAATTGGACCTGCAAAGTCGACGGCACAGGTTTCAAACGGAGGAGATTCAACTATTCTGTCTTTCGGCAAGGGCGCAATGTCTTGTCTTCCTGGTGAAGTGTTAAATTTCTTACAAATTATGCAATTTTTCAATACGGACTTAACAGTCTTTCTTCCTTTAATTATAAAGTATCTTTCTCGGAGATGGGCCAAGGTGGTAGCAACACCAAAGTGGAATAACTTTTCGTGGGCTTGCTGTATTATCAAGGTGGTGAAAGTACATTTACTCGGAAGAATCCACGGATGCTTCTCGGTTTGAGTAAATTCAGAAAATTGAAGTCTTCCAGATAAAATTAATAGTCCGTTTTCATCTAATTTAGAACTCAGGTTGTATAACGGCGAGTCTTTAGAAATTTCCTTTCCGGAATTTAGTAAGTCAATCTCATGTCTAAAAACTGACTGCTGTGTTTGTTTTAGCCAATATAATTCCGCCTTCGCAATTTCAGGTGCTGTCAAGGGTCCTGATATCTTAGTGTTTCTTTTATTAGAATTATATAAGAATCTCATAATCCATGCAGTAACACTGTATGCAGTTTTAAGCTTGCTAAACTTTTCTAATTTTAGTAACGGTTCCGATGGTTCACTTACAGCGCAGGATAATTGAGTAGAACTCATTATCGATTTTCTTTCATCTAAAGCATCTTTATTAAACGGGATCTCTTTACGCAAAGGCCACATGCACTCCGGCATTGATAACCATTCTGGACCATGAAACCACAAGTTGTTTTGTGATAGCTTCAATAGATTTTCACCACGTGTTAATAGATCACTAGGGTTATTTTTACCCGAACAATAGTTCCAATTTTCCGGTTCTGTCAAAGACTGAATTTCAGTTACTCTATTAGCCACAAAGGGCTTCCAATTTAAAGCTGATCCCTTTATCCAATGAAGCGTTACTGTGGAATCCGACCAAAATCTGAAATCTACCCTTTTAAAAGCAAGCGCATTTTTTAAATATTTAGCCATTCGAGAAGCTATTACCGCCCCCATTAATTCAAGACGAGGAATTGTTAAGCGCTTAATAGGGGATACTCTACATTTCGCCCAAACAAAGTTAGTCTTAATTTTATCATCACTGGTGTCACATCTGAGATAAGCAACAGCCCCGTAGGCCTTCGGGCTAGCATCAGAAAAAATATGAATTTGTATCGTGTCAGAAAATGTTATGCCTTGTGGAAAATACTTTCGAGGGACCTCAAAATTGCGTAAATGTACAATTTCCGAACACCAGCTTTCCCATTCGTCCTTTAGATCAATAGGTAAATTACTGTCCCATTCTAAACCTCTACGCCAAATTTCTTGTAACAAACTTTTCATCCTGACGGTAAATGGGGCAACAAATCCGATAGGATCAAACACCTTTAGCATAGCCTTAAGAACAATCCGTTTAGTAGGATTCAATTTCCAATCTTCGGGAAACGATTGTGAGTCTAAATATAAAACATCAGTGTCGGTATTCCATAGTAATCCTAATATTTTAAAAGAAACATTAGGATTTCCCTGCGTATCACACAGTTTATTCCTTACCCACATTTTTCGAAGTTCTTCAGAATTAGTACTGAATTTTCGCAAATTCATTCCAGCATCTCTAAAAATATTTGAAGCTGTTGAGGATAAATAATAAGCTTCTTCATCAGACATTGAACCAGAAATAAAATCGTCAACGTATAAATGAGAATCTAAATTCCTAATAACTTCGGGATGATCCTTATATTTCCGAATATGATGTTTGATCGTAGCAGCCAATATAAAAGGGCTGCACGTTACACCAAAAGGTACTCGAGTAAATCTTAGAAATCTTAAATTGCCCTGTTCATCAGGACACCATAAAAATTTTAAATAATCGCGATCCTTTTCACATATCCCAATTTGAAGGAACGCCTTCTCTAAATCAGCGCAGAACGCAACATTATGTACTCTAAAATTAATAATTACATCTAATATATTGGGATTAAGACTAGGACCTGGCCATAAACAATTGTTTAACGAGTTAAGGTGATTTTCTTTAGAAGATGCATCAAACACCATTCTAACTTTAGTGGTTGACTTGTCCTCTCTTATGATCGGTCTGTGCGGCAAAAAATATCCAGTTTCAATCGATTTGTCAGGACATTCCTCCACAATCCCACTCATTTCCTGCTCCGCAACAATAGCCTTGTAATTTTCACATAATTTCTTATCTTTCGCGAGTTTACGTTGTAACTCCTCAAAACGGTTTCTAGCAATTCTAAAATTATTTCCCACTTTTATCTTTTCATCTTTCCATAACAAACCTGTCTCATATCTGTTATTTACAAACTTTAAATTACTCTCAAAGTTAGACATAATTTCTTTATCTATTTCTGAAACGTTTTCCTCGGATTTTATTCCCAAACATTCCAAATCCCATAACAGTTTCAAACCCTTCTGTTCCATGTCAGATACCGAAAGATTTAGAACAGAAGCTCGTTTACTTAAGTTTTGATCATCATTTATCGCGCCACATAGCGAATATCCAAATAAACTTTCACATAAAAAGAGCGACTTCGTGACCTTTACGACCCCCCCGCCAAAGTTCACGCGGTAGAAATAATCGGCGCCAACCAAAACGTCGACCTGCTGACTGCATAACGTATTGCACTGTGACAGCTCGTAAGGGGCTAACTTACTTTTAATTTGTTTATTTAGATGGGGATACTGAATCACTGCATTAGATATAACATCTGTAACTAAAGCCTCAACAAATATGCTGCGAGTTTTATCCTGCACGTGCGTCAATTTTAATTCGACGACATCATACGTTTTTATTTGGGGTTTAATCGCTCCAAAAGAATATATTTGAAGCTTTTCTTGGCGAATAACTGGAGGATTTAACTCGGATACTACTCTTTTAGTTACGAAACTTTTTTGACTTCCGGAATCAAGTAAACACAAAAATATTTCAGAATTCAAACCAGACTCCACATTAACGCAACATGTTTGTAAAATAATTTCTTTCGAGACGTTAGAACATTTTGATTCACAGTGAGACACAGAATTAATAATAGGTTCTGCATCTTCCTTTGTTGTGCTTTCTGCGGGACTCGAACCCGCAACCCTTGGTTTAGGAATGCTATTTACACAGACTGAAGTTTCGTGAAAATTTCCATTACAAATTTTACAACGTTGAGAGTTAAATTTACACTTGGCCGAGATATGGAATTTTCGAAAGCACACAAAACAGCGACCTTCCTTACGCAACTTTTCGCGTTTTTTCAGGAATGGATAGGTCTTGACATTTTTCAGAAATATGAGAATTTTTGCAAAACACACATATATTCTTAACGTTAGTTGTTAATGCTGATGCTGATGGAAAGCCTCGTTTAAAATTACTAGTATGATGTTGCTTGTATCTTTCACTTTTGTTAGTAACGTAATTTTCAGAATTTATCTGTAAGGTAGCTTCTCGCGATTCAACTTCTTCTTTAATGAATGAAATTAATTCATTAACATCCATATCTTTATCCTTGGTTTTTTTTACGATTGAATTCTAGAGCAATTTCAGCTGGTATCAATTTCAACAATATTGGGCAAAGTAAATGTCCATAGCTGCCTGACGCAACACCAAGCGAATTTAAATTTCTAATTTGTATTTCACAACTATCATAAAGGTTTCTTAAATCCGTTACATTTGTAGCATTTCTCACTGGCTTTAAATTCAAAAGTTTACTCATATGAGCGTTTATGACCAAGTCATTTCGACCAAATCTGTTCTTTAAAAGATCAACAGCCGATTTATAATTTTCTTCCGTCAGTGAAAATCCTGCGACAGCGTTAGCAGCGCTGGCACCAAGCAGGGATTTAAGATATGAAAATTTATCAATAGGGGTTAAGCTAGAATTTTTATCTATTGCATTCGAAAATTGACCCCAAAAATCTAACCATGAACTACAATCACCATAAAATTTTCCCAATGTAATTTTAGGTAACTTCATTGTACGCTCATTAATGTTCCGAGAAGGACTTTCGTTTTCGGAACCGGAACTTAAAGAAACAGAATTTTGACTTTTAGCATTATGGATATTTAAGGATTTTGTAATTTTATATTTCCATTCAATTATTTTTTCGCTATATTCTTCGGAATTTTCAATTTCCTTTTCAAATTCGGCATTAGGTATAACATTTTGAATTTCCGAATTTAAAAATTTAAGCGAATCATATTTCTCATTTAATTGATCTTTACAAATGTTTAAAAGATCAAATCTTTCATCATCAGATATTTTCTGATCTTCAAGTGCATTCTTTATTTTGTTACATAATTTAGTAGTTTGGGTTCGAATGCCAGTGCGTTTCTTTTTCAATGTTTCTAATTTCTCACTCATTTTGTATCTTTAAATTACTAACACTTCGAACATAAATCATCAATACAAAGATAGCAATCAAAACCGAGCTTACCTCGGTATCTTCTTGAATATTGTAATCCAATATTCTAATCCTGTCGCGGACGCCAAATGTTGAGAACAACTTGCTAACTTTGCATCCGTAGAAAGTCAGTATTACGTACAGAAATGTAATTCAGATAACTTCA